>CAHIKZ030001167.1:590000-672500 GCA_903632075.3 Acanthosepion pharaonis
CACACACACACACACACACACACAAAAAAAAACTAACTAGATTTCAAATATATAGAGTAAAACAGTGTTCATTTGAGCTGTGATTTTATCTTCTATATACAAGGGTAATTACTTATTTGATTCTTAGACAATGGAATTTTGAATCTATACAGTATTGTTCTGGTTTGATTTTTTTTTCCCTCCAGAAATTAAAAAATAATTCTTGCATCCAAAACAGATACAGGATATTGCAACATATCTGCTGCCTCCGCTTATAAATATACATAGTATACAGATATATTACACAGTGACTTGGTCATAAAATTCCATAATTTATACACGATTTACAGAATACTACATGAAGTGGTGGTCATATCTAAAAAGAAGAGTAGAATAAGATTCTGAAATTGATTATGAAAGCTCAGAAACCATTGATTGTTGAGAATGTCAAACCGTTCCCCAGCTAGCTGCATTGAAAGGTTTCAGGTTTTATAATAAACCTATGGACTTGGAATTTGAAGTGATTCTCTTAGAGAAATAATTATCTTGCTTGTTAGAGGGGAATTATCTTTAATCTGTGAAATTATTTACAGAGTTTAATTACAAAAGAATGTGTATGTATTAGCCCAAAACAAAAATGTACAAAAGAGTTTACAGAGGGCACAGTCCTTTCATTAGGTACAAGATTTATAAATAACATGTACAATTTTAATTTTGAACCAAGTTATAAAAGGTGAAGGAGTCGATGGCAGGAAAAAATTCACAGGTACACATTGTACTGACATATTTAAAATTGACTTAAAATATCAATTACATAACTAAGCAAAAAAAAATAATAAATAAATAAAAAATAAAAAAAATAAAATAAAAAATGGTCAGCAATTGCAATAGCAGACTAACACAGGACAGGAGAAAGATGATAAACCCTAAAATCTGACAGACATCACAAGCTCGCTAGATTGTTTGGACAACAAAAATATGGCAGAAACTGTACAGTGATATCAAAATTAAGACTTCATGATACAAACGTAGCACCGAGTAGTCTGTACAATACTGTTGCCTCCTATCATACAATAATCAGTAAAGAATAAACCTTAGAACAATGTACAGCCAAGATGCATTTAGAAACAAAATCCCTTACTGTTGAAACAAAACTCAGTAATTAGCCTAACATTTTTATTGTAATTTCTTGTTAAGTGTTTAATAATACATTGGAATCAATTTTTCAACATTTGTCTATTGATTTGTTTTTTTTAAACTAGAATAAAGACAACCATGGAGCCAGTAAGAAAATTTTAAGTTTTAATAAAGCTGTTAAAACTACAATCATTCTGAAAATGACCTACTGTATTTGGAAAAAAAAAAAAAAAAAAAAAAAAAAAAAAAAAAAAAAAAAAAAAAAAAAAAAAGAGATTTAAAGTTACTAAGCAAATGGAACATAACCTAAAAAGGTTGACAGAGTTTTGTTCCAACAGGAAAAAAAAAAAAAAAAAAAAAAAAAAAAAAAAAAGATATGATAGTGATTTTTCCAATTCTTTACATATCAATTTCTCAATATTTTCTTACATTGGTTACAAAATCTGGTGAATACTACTAGTGACGAACATTGGCGGCAACAAAAGGTCATCTGTGATGGATGAACAGCAACAATGGAGATGAATCTCTACTGCTACAATTTTTTTTATAACAGCAGTGGAGGCAGCTGCATCACCAGATGCTTACAGAAGGTGGTGATATGACTGATAATGTGAATATACAGATGGCACCTGTACACACATATTTACACTTTACAGTTTAATTCACAGCTTGCTGCTACAACCAACCGAATAAAATGCTTCAGATTTAAAGGTTAAGATTTTTTATATATATATATATATATATATATATATATATATATGGGATGCCAAACAGCATTTGAAAAAAAAAAAAAAAATTTTACAAATGAATTATAATAGGCTAGTACAATAAAGCCCCAAAATTATTTTAGAGTGTATTACAAAAAAAAGTAAAGCCAGAAAAAAAACTTCTATTGAAGGAATGTTTGGCAATCCCTACAGTTGAGCAGCACAGTAACCCAAGCAAAATTATTGGCAAAAAGCCTTACTTTTTTATTTTTATTTTATATATATATATATATATATATATATATATATATATATATATATATATATAAAAAAACACACACGCACACAAAGCCTTTCTGTGAGCAAATACATTCAAAAACTTGCAAACTTATTTTACTTTTTAAACAAAAAAGGTTGCTTAAAATAAAATGTTTAACCTATAAATTTATTACCATTTGAATAAAAGAGGTAAATAAAAACTGAATAGGAAAATGCATCTAAAATACATATGGAAATTAGCTCTTATGGAACCTGTAGCAATGAGAAATGGAAGATTTCATATTTAATATGCTAATTACAATAAATACATATTGGAAGGTGATGTCAAAATTCTGATGCTGCTAGGCAAAGGTTACTGTGCTGATAAAATAGACTTTAGAAATCAATTTTCTTAACTCAATTGTTTAGCTGATCTGTTGGGCTGTAACAGCAATTAAAATAAATATCCATATTGATTCTTTCATCAAGATTAGGACGTTTCATTTATACTCAAGATTAAAAATACTAATGGCCAATCAAAGTTGGAAATATTTCATTTTAAATGCTTACCATTTTTCTTAGCTGATTCCAACAAATGGAAGGGAAAGTGAGTGATCATGTTTAAATGTTCTAGTAACATACCTCAGTCAGCCTAAAGAGGAGACAAAATCTGATGTATTCACAATATTACCAATTCTTGTCGTGATAGAAAGCAAGATTATGTGTAAATTTCTTAACTATTTTAAAGTTAAGTAAAAAATATTCAAATATATTGCCAATCAGTTTTTCAATAGAACAGAACAGCTAAACAACGACAACTTCCATCAAATAGTGTAAGGAAAAAAGTGCAAAATTGAGACATGTAGCCATATCAGAATTCAAAGAAAGTTTTCTGGTGCTATGCATAAAAACAGGTACAAGATAGGAAATTTCAAACAAAAGAAAAAATTAAAATGCAATTGGACTTGCAATTTGGTAAGAAAAACTTCCAAAATAATTTTAATCCAGTAGGTAAAAATGAATCAATCAAAAGTTGGTTACTAGTGCTAGAGATTATGGATATGAAAGTTTAAGCTTATATGACAAATCATTGAAACAAAGTTTAGGATTTTACTTTTTATAAAATTGATTCTCAAACCAGAAAATGGTGTTTTAATTTTAAATAGCTTCATGAGAGTCAAATTATGCCAATATTTCAACTTGAATATACAATATATACATAAGCTGAATAATAAAAGGCAGTTACTTTATAATAGGGCACAATAAATAAACCTCAGAATAAAGTGAATTTGATATGGCTACCAATGAATCCCAATATATCTGGGCAGGAGGACTGGGGGGTGGGGGGATACTAAGAATACCACAACCGGATTCAGGCCTGTGATGCAGTAAATCTGCCCAGATTAAATCAGTTATAGCTATTTAGGGTTAGTCTTTTTTTTATCTATCAATTAGGTAGACAAGGTTTGAATTAAGAAAGAAAAAAAAAAAATAAAAAAAAAATAAAAAGGCAGGGTAGGGTCAAAGCTTGGAGAAGTGCAGTCAATCTAATGCCTATCAATGACAACCAACCCCCTCAATTTCCTTTCTCCATACAAGTCATCTCCGAGGATAAGAGTATTGTCACTAGACATTTTGCCAGCCAAAGGCAATAACAAAGGTCATGCTGTAGCCTGGCACAGAAAAAGTATACTTTGACAAACTCAAGGGAGAGCGCCATTGGGTGCCATACTAATTGGAGGCATATCAGAACTGGCCTTCATAAAAAATTTCTCCAACTTAGCCAGGATGTGTTTTCCGTAAGTGTATTTGCGCAATGTGGCAATGTGTGGACGGATCTTATGCATCAAACTCTTTCGTTGGGGCGGTTCAGCCACATCAATCATCTTCTGTACAACATAGTTGGCAAATTGGTCCTTCATCATTGTATACAAGGCACTGTGGGGACTGAAAACAACCAAATAAAACCACTATGAGCAATCAGGTTATAACTATTAAAAATAAAAAATCCACACACAAAGGATTTAAAAAAAGGTATTTTGTATTATTTCTCTCAAAAAAAAAAAAAAAAAAAAAACTGTTAACTTACCCATCATTCATTGAACATACTTCTTCAATAAGAAATGCTCGTTCTTGTCTTGAGGAATGAGATACACATTTCTCCACCACATTGCTTTGGGAGAGGAGAGGGGGAGAAAAAGAAAAAAGATAAATACTTTTCAAACTAATTAAAAAAAAATTAAGCAATTAGAAGAATACTTACAAAGAGGAAAACTTATTTACCTGGCAAATTTGTGTTGGCTAAGATCAAGGACTTTGCCCCGAATAACACTGACAATCTTGCTTTTGTCTTCTGCACGACCATGCTCTAGAACATGTTGCACAACATAATTGCCATATTGATCTTGTACAAGTCTTTCTGTGTGTTCATGTAGCTCTTCTAGAATTGGTGTAGTCTGCTCATTAGTACAATGCTCCAGAATTCGTTGAATTACTCTGCAACCATAAGGATGTGTGGACAAACTGAACACCTACAAAAAGAAAAATGTTTAAATCGGGCACAAGTATTAAAGAAGTGCATACAAAAATATAAAAATGCTTTTACACTGTACCAATAAAATGGTCCATTGTGTATACTGAACTACATTTTTGATCAGATAAGCTAAAGATGACAATACAGTATGCAGAATCACAAAACAAAAATAAAAATGGTAAAAACTGAAGTGAGAAATAATTGGCATGTGGCAAGCTAGAGCTTTAAACCTGAAATTATCCCAAACCCATGATTTAACAAAATCCAGAAAGACTGGGTAGTAGTACTCAAAAAATGTAATGGCTATTGTATTCTATTTATCCCTTACTCATTTTTAAATGGAGGCCCCAAAATTACAAACAGCACAATTGTTTAAATTATGTATACCCTCAACAAATATGAGAGCAAGATGATGTAAAGTAGAAATTTCAGTTTCAATAGTGAATTACCATTTCAATGGAATACGATATTTTAAAATATTCTATAATTTATGCAGTTTCATGAGAGTTTAGATAAATTACTTTGAAACCAGCATTATATATATCTATCTCAAGTAATATTTATTAACAATTATAACAAACATTTGTTCGACTGGAGAATAGACTGTCATTTTATGGTTTAAAATAGTAATACTACTCAATGGGGAGGGGTGTGGGAAAAAAAGGAGAAAAAAAAAGCCTAAATTTCTAGCATGCCTGTGTGGGGAACCCTGGCTAAGAAATCAGACATCAAGCCTATGATAACTTCCATGTTGGATTTCTGTTGAGTGTACAAGTTATTTAGAGTATTACCTCAATGGTAATACTCAAGTTTAGAACATTTTTTGGTCTTAACTCAAATTAGCATAAGAATGGAAATTATCACAACAAAATCAAGGGATAAGTCTACCTTTAAATTTGTCAACACCCCATATCAACATCAGCAAGCAGTGACCCTTAGTTTAACATACTAAACCTCAATTATATATGGAAATAAATTTTCTGCAATCACAGAATTGCTAATCTTAATTGGGATCTGGTCTTTTTAATGTAATTTTCAATAATAAATAATTTTATTTTTTCATTTTTTTTTTCTTTCAAAAACTTAATTGTCCCTCTGATTTTGCTAAACCTTTTAATATAACAATGACAATTATTTCCTTAAAATTTGGTTTTACAAATGTTTATCAGTATTTTCCTTATAAAACCCAAAAATAATAATCAACAACAATGTTTACATACAAAAAAAGTGGATTGTTGATTATTTGAGAAAATGTTGGCTAGTCTATCTTTTATAACTTTTCTAAGAAACAATATGTTGCAAACGAGATGAAAGTCAGGTCACCAAAATCCATTGCTAAAGTGGAAATGGAAGACAGACATTAGTTGCTGTTAAAATTGGAAGGGGGAGAGCGAGAGAGATGAAGATCAAACCAATAAGTTTAAGAAATTCATTTCCTTTAGGCCTCACACAATTTGCAAGTGTTACATGTTGATAATTGTAACAAAGGGAAAAAAAAGGATTTACCACAACACAGAGCTAAATCACAAACAAATATTTAATTTACTAAAACACAACATAAAATATATACAAGATAAACAATTGTGGCCTACAAAACAGAAAACACAGAGTTACTGGCAAAGTGTTATGAGAGAGGAGGAAGGTGAGTCAAATATCTTTATCACTTTAGGGCTAGCGAAGTAATCTAAGTGCTATATTTGGAAATCCACAAAGGTGTGTAAATAAATATTAATTTTTTGTTTGGTCAATGAAAATTAGTCAAAATTCCGTTTACCAAATTTGTTCCATGAAATTCTCTTTTGGGTTTTTGTTGGTCGTCAACTTTTTATAGAGATTCTTTCAGCTGGATATAATAGTCCTCGAATCAAAAGCCAGAGTTGATACTGACAGCAATTTGTTTTCACCAACTGACAACCCTTTTCCAAAATCCGATTTTTATAGGGGCTAACACCTAATTTGCAGATTTCTAGATTTTTCTCAAATATACTAAAAAAAATCTAGAATCTTCCAAACAGTCTATTTCAAATTTCTCTATTTTATATCTACTTCATGAAAGAAAACTATTTTGTATTAACAGATAGAACTCAGTAGAATCCCTTACTATAAATTTTAACCTTATTGGGTCTTTCTTATTATAGAAATGCATCCTCGTAACACTTCCCCCCTTCAAAGTTTTGAAATTATAATGAATAACTTTTGTAAGACAATATCAGTCTTTTTTTTTTGTAAAGCAATAAGTCATAAAAAAAAATTTTTTTTTTTTTCTTTTGAAAAGTTATACTCTAGATAAAGCATCTGCAATAATATTGTTCCTTCCTTTAATGTGTTTTATAATAATATATTCTTGCAGGAGAAGACTCCAACTTGTAAGTCTTTGATTTTTGTTAGTCATCTTTTGAAGGAAAGTTAATGGATTATGGTCGGTATAAAGCAGAACACGATAAACAGTAACATTGAGGTAAAAGTCAAAATGTTGTAGCGCTGATAACACCGCCAAGCATTCTTTTTCAATAGTAGAATAATTCTTCTGGTAGGTGTTGAACTTTTTTGAGAAATATCCAATGGCTCTATCGACGCCTTCTTTTTGAATTAAGATACCACCCATACAGACATCACTGGCATCGATTTGCAATTTAAATGGTTTTGAAAAAAACTGGAGTTGCAAGAGCTAGGCCACCAATGAGAGTCTACTTGATTCTGTTGAAAGCCTTATTACAGGTTTCACTTCACTTGTATTTTTTTTTAAGGAGGTCAGTGAGAGGACTTGCTATTGATGAGAAATTTTTACAAAATTCTTGGTAGAATCCTGCCATACCAAGAAATCTCATTAGTTGTTTTTTGTTAGTTGGAATAGGATGCTTTAAGATAGCATCCACTTTTGCTGTGATAGGCTTAACCTGTCCCTGACCAACAGTATGACCCAAATAATTTATTTTTGCATGACAGAATTCTCTTGTTTAGGTTCACACATAGGTTTGCTTCTTCCAGCTTAAGAAAAAAATTGTTTGATGTGCATATGTTCGTCCCAAATCATGCTGTACACAATTACATCATCTATGTAGACCTCACATCCCCGAATTTCGTGTAGAAGGAAATGCATCATCCTTTGAAAGGTTGCCGACGCATTTTTCATCCCGAACGACATAACCTTATATTGGTATAAACCATCCGGAGTCACAAATGCTGAAATTTCTTTGGCATTGTCAGTTAATGGCACTTGCCAAATAACCTTTTATTAAATCAAATTTGCTGACATATTTCACCTTGCCAATGTTGTCAATGCAGTCCTCAATCCTAGGAATTGGAAAAGAGTCACTGTTGGTTACTGCATTTACTTTTTGAAAGTCTGTTACAAATCTGTAAGTGCCATCAGGTTTTGGTACAAGAATAAAAGGAGAACTCCACTGACTGTTGCTTGGTTCAATTATGTCATTGTCCAGCATATATTTAATCTGCTCTCAACTGCTGAAGCTTGATTAGATTTACCCGGTAAAAATGTTGTTTGATGGGTTTTTCATCTCCAACTAAAACATCATGTACTGCAACTGTTGTTTTTCTAGGAACATCAGGAAAAAGATTTTGAAAATCATTGATCAAACCATGAATTTCTTTTCTCATTTGATAAATGTTTGAATTTTACATTTAAATTAGACAGGATTTCCGAGTTTTTTAAATGACTACTCTGACCCATGTCCTTCTCCCTAATAACTGTATCTTCATTATTGTCTAAATCATCTTCAAATTGATTTGTATTATTAATGTTTATTAAGGTTGAGTCCGGTTTAGTATTAGTTACATAATTTCTGTCGATGTAATTTTTTAATATATTAATGTGGCAAATTCTTTTTCCTTTGATCTGGTGTGTGGATAATATAATTTACATCATTAATTTTCTTTTCTATCTCATAAGGACCAAAATATCTTGCTTGTAGAGGATGATTAGGAATTGGTAAAAATACTAAAACTTTTTCACCACTCTCAAATTTACAATTCTTACTATTTTTATCGTATCTAGTCTTCATTTTAATTTGGGAGTTTATTAAATTTTCTTTTTTTAAAGCATTGTATAATTTCTCTTTAAAATTTGATAGTCCAAAAGATGCATCTCATTTTTTTTCAATCAACCATTTTTCTTTTAGAAGTCTTAGAGGACCCCTAACCGTATGTCCAAAAACTAATTGAAAAGGACTAAACCCAAGAGTGTCTTGAACAGCTTCTCTAGCAGCAAGCAAAACAAAATGCACCCCCTTCATCCCAATCCTTTTTATATTGATAACAATATTTTCCGATCATAGACTTTACCGTTTCATGAAAACGCTCAAGAGCCCCTTGTGATAAGCAATAGATTTGTATTGTTTAATAGCCATTTCACTCATTACTTGTTGAAATAAACAAGACATAAAATTCAAACCTTGGTCTGACTGAATGGCCGAAGGAATCCAGACTAAACAGAAAAACTTAGTTAAAGCCTTAACAATAGTTCTAGCCTTAAAATTTCTTATAGGGATAGCCTCTGGAAAACAAGTTGACATACACATAATTGTCAATAAATATTGGTTTCCTATTTTTGTTTTTGGAAGAGGGCCAACACAGTCAACTAGGACTCTACTGAAAGGTTCTTCAAATGCTGGAATAGGTTTCAGAGGGGCGGATGGAATCTTTTGATTTGGTTTTCCGACAATCTGGCATATGTGGCAGGAGTTACAGAAATTGACGACATCTTGTCGAAGTTTTGGCCAGTAAAAATGATTTAATATTTTTTCACAGGTCTCATTTATCCCTAAATGTCCTGACATTGGAGTATCATGAGCTATGTTTAGTATTTTTTGCCTGTATATTTTCGGGATCCCCTATTTGGTTTATTATCTTCCACTCCTCATTTGGACTGGCATCCACTGGGCGCCATTTCCTCATTAAAATGCCATCTCTCATAAAAGCATTCTCTAACTTTTCTTGCTTCTTCTAAAAGGGAGTATTTTATTTTTTAAAAGACAAATTTCAGGATGTTTTTCTTGTTCGATAAAAAATTAGATAGTCTTTCATTTTTTCTGTGCCAGTTCTTTTTTGGGGAGGTGGTTTATTTAATTTTTTTATTCGAATTATTAGTTTGTTCTAAATGATGAGATATAAAGGTTTCATTCAATTGTAACCGATTAGCTGGTGTTGTTGAATCTTTCTGAAATTTGCTTCTTTGCATTAGCCCTAGTAATAACACAATCAGGGTACACGTCACCGTTTTCTTCAACCACAAATTCATCGTTTATTTCTATTTTATCACAGACGACTGGTTCTGCTACTACCCTGTCACCTGCTAAGTCATTGCCTAACAGTAAGGAGACCCCTTTAACTGGTAGGGTTGGTCGTATACCGACTACGATGAGACCATTCACCAATTCCGATTTTATATAAATTTTGTGAAGGGGCACCTCAATGACACCCAATTCAATGCCTTGTAATAAAACAAAATCGCCAGTGAAGGTTGATTCTGATAGCTGTAGTATGCCTTCTAATAGTAAAGTTTGAGACGCACCGGTGTTTCATAAGATTTGGACAGACCTAGCTTTCTCAGGGTCATTGATGTAAAACAGAGCCCTGGGACAAAAATGGTCTATAATTTTCCATATACGAGTTTTTATTGTTTTCAGTAACACCTGGTTTTGAGAAGTAAGACTGAAGAAAGGAGTTACTCTTAATTTGTTGTCTAACAAAGGCATGAGGTTGAAGGGAGTTCTTTTCTTCCAGTTTTCTTTTTAGGATTCGGCAATCGGATATGATGTGATTATCCTTACAGTAGGCACAGGAAATTTTTGATTCTGTTGGAAGAGAATTTAGGTGTATCTTATTTTTTTGTGTATATAACTTCTCTGAGATACATTATGAGGGTGAGATTCCAACAGTGTTTGTGTATTTATATGAAAGCCCAACTGGTTTTCAGTTATATTAATTTTTTCAAAACTCTTGTGAGTTAGACTATATCTGCGATTACCGCGGCCTTGTTAACAGTTCCTACACTTTTTTTCATCGAGGTGTGTTCGAATCTCCTGTGAAATGCATTGTTTAAATTCTTCAACAAGAATGTGTTGGCATAATTTATCATAATCATTATTTTTTTTCGCCCTAACCCATCTATCAAAAAGATCTGCTTTTTCTCTAGCAAATTCAACATGTCTGCCATTTGAATTTTTTATATTTCTTGAATTCCTCAGGTACTCGTATGCATTTAATATGGCATTTTTTATTTTTTCATAATTAATAATTCATACAGAGAGCAGAGTATATATCAGCAGCTCTGCCAACCAAAACAGTCTGTAAGAGTGTTGACCAGGCCATCATTTATTGCAATTTTCTCAAAATGAGGAAAATATTTTTCCGATGTTTTTTCATAAAACTTAGGTACTAGTTTGATATATCTTCCTGCAACAAATGCTGCACTTAAGGAAGAATTATTGGAATTTTGACTTCTATTTTCTCATTGTAATTTCAATTTTTCTAACTATTTTTTCAGCTTCAATTTTTAATCTTTCCAATTCTATTCTTTCTTGTATCTCTAATTTCTTTATTTCTAATTGAAGACAAACTACTTTGGTCATCTTTTTCATCAATATTATATGATTCTAAGAGATTTTTATCCATTAGTTCTTTAGCAACAATACTTTTTATTTCTGATTTTTTCATTGACAGGTTTGTATTTAACCTGAAATAGTCTGCAATTTGTAATAGCTCCGATTTTTGGAAAACTTCGAATGATTCACCCAGATCGGCTAAACTTAAAAAATTTTCCATGGAAAAAGCATGTTTTTGTTTTGGCTTTTTTTGTAAGATATTATAGAGTTGGATGAACCCCCATTTTGTTAAGTGTTGATAATTGTAACAAAGAGAAAAAAAAAAGGATTTACCACAACACAGAGCTAAATCACAAACAAATATTTAATTTACTAAAACACAACATAAAATATATACAAGATAAACAATTGTGGCCTACAAAACAGAAAACACAGAGTTACTGGCAAAGTGTTACGAGAGAGGAGGAAGGTGAGTCAAATATCTTTATCACTTTAGGGCTAGCGAAGTAATTTAAGTGCTATATTTGGAAATCCACAAAGGTGTGTAAATAAATATTAATTTTTTGTTTGGTCAATGAAAATTAGTCAAAATTCTGTTTACCAAATTTGTTCCATGAAATTCTCTTTTGGGTTTTTGTTGGCCGTCAACTTTTTATAGAGATTCTTTCAGCTGGATATAATAGTCCTCGAATCAAAAGCCAGAGTTGATACTGACAGCAATTTGTTTTCACCAACTGACAACCCTTTTCCAAAATCCGATTTTTATAGGGGCTAACACCTAATTTGCAGATTTCTAGATGTTTCTCGAATCATCTAGATTTTTTTCAAATATACTAGAATGATCTAGAATCTTCCAAATGTTCTATTTCAAATTTCTCTATTTTATATCTACTTCATGAAAAAAAACCTTTTTGTATTAACAGATAGAACTCAGTAGAATCCCTTAATATAAATTTTAATCCCTTACTATAAATTTTAACCTTATTTATTTCTTATTATAGAAATGCATCCTCGTAACACAAGTAAAACATTTTCAACAACTTGTAAGCTTGTTTTATGAATATGAAAAAGTAAATGCTATCACATGCCTAACATACAATTTAGAAATAAAGGAAAAACAATTCTCCAAAAACATTCTATGAAACCAATGGCTTGTCTAAGCTTACCGTCACACAATGATTCTCCCGGATTAATAATTGCATCATCTTCAGTGCTTCACCATTATAAACAAATTTAAATTGAACAAAAAATCCTTTAATAACATGAACTGTCAATGATTTTTTTTTTTTAAACATTTATATTTTGTAATCTAATCCAATTGTATGAATAAACAACTAAGTGCCAAGATGGCTGAATCAAACTAAAAAAAAAAAACTCCACAATCTAAAATTTGTGCTAAATCCAGAGTAAATCAATTTCCTAATGATTTTTATGCAGAAGAAAATGTTATTTTGCAAATTTTGTCTTCATAGTGTTGACATTTTTAGGGTTGACACAATCAAAGCTCAATACACATCAAATCAAAAACTTATTTGACAAAATAGTCTTCAAAAAAGTCGCCTCAACTGAAACAAAAGACAATCACAACTTTGTTGAAGAGTAAAGAGGTACAAGATGATTTTGTCCTTGATTTTTTTGAAAATGTGCACTTTGTCTGACACAAAATTGACAAAATGAGGCCATTCATATTAAAACATTGTAAAGAAGGTGGTGCTCTTCCAAGTGTCAATTGTGTTAGGGAACTTCATTTACCAAAATTGTTTGCTTGTCACTTTGCTGACCCGAAAGCAAAGCTTGCTAATCAATCAGTTAGCATCATAACATACAAAACAACTGTCATGACCACAACATTTTGAATGTAATTGCAAGCATTTGTGGGGAGTCATTTCTCATTGATGTTGTAACCTTGCAAGAATGCAATCATCAAACTGTAAGTTAGGTATGCATCTGAGCTGTAACTCATGTGGATATTGCATTTGGGGACATTATTTCCTTTTAACAGATTCTGCAGCCTATTGCAAAAGAGCTCATAAGGAAGTGTTGTCAATTGTCTTTGTTAACAGTTGCCATGTGATGTGCTTAGCACATATTTTAAATTTTGTTGGTGAAGTATTTCCACACTGGCTAGCATTTGATAATGTTACCCAACTAACTACTTTCATCAAGTCAGCCTTTTTTTTAAAAAAAAAAAAAAAAAAAAAAAAAACTTAGTTGAAAAAAAGTGATATTTAAAATGGTTTGAAGGTTTCTTACCTAACGAACGAGTGAAACTACCCTCTATACCAATGGCAACCAGATGGAATTCCTCGTTTCATGCAGCCAAATATCACTTGTCCTTGGTACAGTTTTATGAAGGATTCTTTAAGCAAGAAAAGAACCATGGCCTTGCTGTAGACAGAATTCTAGAATTAGTAGATGATGGTCTACTACATCATGCGTCTTACCATAATTTGTGCCTAAATCAGCATTTTATGAATGAGAACTGTGCTCGTTTAATAACAGCTTTGACAAACTTAGAAGAATTTAAGTCCCCGCTTGCATGTATTTTATATAACATGATAGAGGATGTAAAATAGTATTTGCATACTGATACATCAAAATCAACATTTGGCCTATAAACTGATAGTCTTCTGTCTGAACTAGAAAACACAAAGGAAGGGAGTCGTCTGAAATTTCTAAGATTTTTTTCAGCACATCTTTTTCAAAACTGAATAAATACCTGGATACCCACTATGTATAACTTTTACAAGGCAGCTCACCAGTTTGATCCGAGATAGATACCCTGTATAGGCCATGATTTAGACAGTTTTGCAGCCATCATGGACTTGCAATATCTTTCTACTGATCTTCTTCAAGGATTCCAAATGTATGTGAATTACCAAGATGATTTGTCAAATCCTTTTAATATCCCATCATTTTGGAATGCAAATAAGAGCAGATTTCCTCTTCTGGAAAAGATTGCCAATAAGCTCATATTGGATACCTGTTACCAGCATAGATGCTGAATGTTCATTATTTCATCAAAAATTTACTCAATAAAACCACATGAAAGTTTTACACCTGAGAATACCCTGCTCTCACAATGTTGTATTACAATGGAGATTTAGAGAAGAGATTTGAAGATTAGATATTTCCCAAATTAAGAAATTAGCAATTTTACATTTCAGCAGTATTTCAACTTGGGATAAGTTTGTTTTTTTAAATTTTGAATTAATATGTCTAATTTGTTTTTTGATATTTTGTTACAAAGATTCAGTTGTTATGCTTTAAGTACTGTTTTGTAAACTTTTAGTCAAAATTTTTGACTTTATTCAGATATTTATTATTGAGACTCAAGTTATTTGCTGTTGATACAAAAACAATTTGAATGTGTTTTGAACATGTTCTTAAAGAAGGAAACTCTGATTAAAATTTATTTTTGGACTTTGATTTTAACAGTGAAAATAAGATTTGTAGATATTTGCCATTTCTTTATATGCAATAAAACTTTGAATTATGTTTTTGTTTTCAGTTTTAATAATTATAGCACATTGTCTTGTAATTTTCTCATAAGCCATGTTTTATGCTCCTACCCTGCCACACAAATCCTAATCTTAATTTGTACTCATTTATGTATGTATGTATTTTTGCATGTGTATGTGCGTGTATGCAGATATGTGCCTTTGTATGTGTGTCTCCCTCTCTCACATATATATATATATATATATATATATATATATATATTAAGAAAGAACAGTAAGATATATAATCTTGTGTTCTTTTTGGTATTTTTTATTTTTATACAAAACAGTACTCTGTAAATTTATAATATTTATGCTCTGTAAATTAACAGATTTAAAACATGTTTTCTTCATTACACAGTAATAACCAGGTTTTAAAAACTTCAAATTTAATTATATAATGAAATTAAAAGTTTCATTTTCAAGTGAATTTTGGAATAACTTATTTTTAAATTTACTGAGTTTTAAACTCGCATATAATTCATAATTTCTTGTTTCCAAGGATACAGAGAAATCCAATCATTCAAACATGGGCGGTAGTGTGTTTATTTTTATTAACTATCGTATCAATTATAAGTTACATTCAAAAAAAGGGTTTAAGCATAGGGAGGGTAGAGGTGCATTTTTCAATAAATTCTGACATCCGTTAAATGCATGTTTGTTTTTTAAATTATTAACAACAGTTTTTTGTCATTTTTCCGTTAAATTCGTACTTGTATACTTAGATTCTTTCTAAAATGGGTGTTTGGGTTAGAACACATATTTAACTACAATTTTAAAATATTTTTACTCTTAATTACTAATAGACTATATTTCTTTTTAAATCAAGTAAATGTAATAGGATTACTTAAGTTATTTTAAAATTATTATAGAAGCATATATATATATATATATATATATATATATATATATTTTAACAGCTCCCATTTCTTTATTTTTTTTTTTTAATTTTTAAATATTTAAGGAAAATTTTTGACAATGTTGGCAAAGAATAGCTATTTCATTTCTTCGATTCAGTAAATTCCTTTTTTTATAAACTTAGTAATATATAGTTTCTCATGTATGCACAAAGGACATGTATCATTTAATGACCTACATATTCTAGCTTTTATTATTAATTTTCATTTTACTGTAGATGTTTTATTGGTTTCTTTTAAGTGCCAGAAATATTTCAAAAGGTATGTCTGATTTCGGTATTTATTTATCCTAAATGAAGTTTAATGTTGATTGAACCTCTTTGAATTTATGGCTTGTGCAACCTATACAGATTTTTATATTTTGGGGATTCTCAATGAGATATTCCATTGGTATACTAATAATTCCGTGCAGAATTTTGTAGAAGACAGTTATGAGGATTTCTACAGTTACGTAATTTTTGTTTATCTTCATCTCTTTATTTTTATATTGTCTAAATTTCTTTGATTTTGTTTATTCAAGATATTAGCATTATGTTTCTTAACAATATTTCTAAGTTTTCAGTACAGCTGTAACTTAATTTTAGTGTATTTTTATTGAAAATAATACTTCGTTTACTATCTTTAGGAAAGTGCTTAACGATTAATGCAAGGAATTTTTGTCCTAATTTGTTCTTTACCATTTGGTTGTATGGGGGTGTATACCAAATTATTTTTCTACTTCAGTTTTTTCTATGCTTTACATTTCCCTTTTTTATATAAGTTAGTTTTGGGTTTTTGTAGCCACCATCTTTAAGAGCTTTATTATAGAAATTAACATAGAAAATCTTCTCATTTACTGAATTTGTAAATATTCTTTTTTCGATATGCTTAATTATAGATGGTGGATGATTAGATTTAGGGTGTATATATAAAGGATTGGTATTGGGTTTTTTATAAGGTACGTTTTTTATTAAATCTAAGGTTATATCAAGGAAGTTAACTTTTTTTTAATTTAGTGCTTACAGTAATTTTTAAGTTCAGGCTTTTAAATTCTTTATATAATATCTTTCTAATTTTATCGATTTTAAAGTTAGTAGAGTTCTTTATAACCATAAGTCCATCGTCTCTGTATAAACCAATGTCAGTTATATTAATTTCACAGTACGCTGTGAAATTGTAATAATATAAAAAGACCTATAAGGTCAGAAGACTCAGCTGAGTCTAGTGATCCCATTGTGATGTCAAAGTGGTCATAAGAATTTTTTATCCATTGCTCACCTTTATGTATCAGTACAGATTTTTTTTGCATTTATAATAATGCTCTTTTCTTCTGTAATATCCGTGTACTGGGTAGCAAAGTCCAACACATTCATGAACAGTTCTTTAGATATTGATTGATAATAAGTTTCAATATTAGTGTACAGTTAGTTTTATCCTTTATATTAGCAAACCATTTTATCACGTCTTTGGTATTAATCCAAAATTTCAGGTCTATTTTTTTCTTTAATTTGTTGATTAACCTTTTCTAGGATCTTTTTACTAATTTTGCCGATCTCAGGTCTTGTTGGGTTTATTATCCTTGTAGTCGGATTTGCTTTGAAATCTGGTTTGTGGTCTTTTAAGGTTATATAGCACTTTTTTGCAGTAAGTTTACCTACTCTATCACTAATCTTCAGTTTATCTGTGATTTTTTTTACTGCTAGTATTAATATTCTCCATGTTGAGGTAATTATTATTTACCTTTTTATAGTTCTTATGTAAATCCATATTAATTAGATTGTTGTGACCCCTTGTCTTTATTTTATAAAACTTTTCAATAAAATTTTATCCATTGTGTTAATGCCTTTTAGTATTTTATCCATGAAGATGAAACAAAACTAATGCTTTTAATTTAATTATATAATTAAATTTGAAGTTTTTAGCTTCGGTTTTTGAAACATGGTTATTACTGTGTAGCAAAGAAACCATATTTTAAATCAGTTATATATATATATATATATATATATATATATATATATATATATATATTTAAAATTTTTTTACATTACAGTTCTAACCATGTTTCAAAAATGGAAGTTAAAAGCTACGAATTTAATTTTGTGATTAAATTAAAGACATTAGTTCCATTGCATCCTCAAGCGAATCACAAAATTAAATTTGTAGCTTTTAGCTTCCATTTTTGAAACATGGTTAGAACTGTGTAGCGAAAAAAAAAACCATATTTTAAATCAATTAATTTATAATATTAATGCTCTGTAAATTTACATTGAGCACTATTTTGTAAAAATAAAAATATCTATAAGAACACCGGATTATATATCTTGCTGTTCTTTCTTTATATATATATATATATATATATATATATATATATATATAACTGGTTATAGTTGTTCCAACAAGAGGAAAGTGTATATTTTAAAAAGTTAAACTGCAAACGATTTTGATTGAAATGTGAATTTTAAAATATATATTACACTCTATTTTCCCTAATTCTGGAGTATATAAAATAAAAAAATTCACATGTCAACCAAAAACGTTTGCTGTTATATATGTGTGTGCATATTTGTCTATATACCTGTTAATGTGTACATTAGGGGTTTACAGTATATGTGTGTGTATATATATATATATATATATATATATATATATATATATATATATATATAAAGTTTGTTCAAATATCTATGAAAGTCATAGCCCATTGAATTAGACACCTAACTTAATGCACAAAACAGGTTTTCACTGACAAGTGCAGTGCCTAATTGTAAACAGATATACTTTAATTTGAATACAGAGAAATTGACATGGAAAAAATGTTGCCAGATTTATCCTGCCAGTTCATTTAGTAACCAAATTATGACCATTTAACATTTGGAATTTTCAGTCATGCTTGCTACTGGTCAGAAGCCAACCTTAATGTATATATGACGATGCAGAATGTAATAACAGGTAAAAAATATTACCCTGTGTGTAGGGAGACAACTCCGGGTGCAACAAAACACCATTGCTAGTTTGAAAATGTGAAAAAAAAAAAAGTGCCCATTGTTGAAATAGTAATAAAGAATAATCATACATGAGGAAGAATTTAGTAAAAAAATAAAAAAAGTTTACATTACTAATTTTTATAAAAATTAGTAAAAAAAAATAACTGACATATTAGCAGTTGAAATTGAAGGAAAATTACACTATTTTGATCCGGAGGTTTGAATTTTGTGGAGGTTTGAATAGTATAAAACTAGGGAGGTTTACTTTAATCAAATACTTACTTGGAGAAAAAAAAAAATAAATAAAAAAAATAAAATACTTACATGACTTTTAAAGGCATCAATGATGAACTGAAGGTGTTTCGGCTCCACACATTCAATACATTTCTGCACAACATGATTACCATTCTGGTCCTTGACACATTTCAACACATGCCCATCTAATTCCTTGACAATCTCAACCTAAAAGTAAACACCATTTTCTTTAAAAAAAAAAAAAAAAAAAAAAAAAAAACAAATGACCAAAAGAACTATCTCAAGAAAATATTTTTTTAAATAGTCTAATATAAACAAATTACGAGAACATACATTTGAATTCTTAGTATCACTTCTGGTATTCTCAAGTGTATCATTCTAATAATGAAAAAAGTAAAAATTCCAAACAATTTATTCAAAGGTTTTAAATCTTTGCACAAACCTCAGAAAATCCAAACAGCACATACAAAGAATCTATGTCTAAGCCAGTGTAGTAATTACTGAATAATTTTCAGTTTTTGCTCGGTGTCCAGTACTTGGGAACTTGTACAAAAACTAAATTAAGCTTGGCAAATTGCTAAGATTGTTTACCACTTCTAGAAATGTCAAAATTAAATATAAATATAATTTTATTGTATTAAAAAAAAAAAAAAAAAATCCTCACTGGTCATAGTTGTGATTAAATTCCTAGTGCCCTGGTCTTTGAAGCTTCCGCTTGCTTTCAGGTAAACACAAGAAACTTCACTAAGGTCCACTAGATGATACAACTTTATAACTCCCTTTAAAGTGGTTATGCGTGCAACCTGTTACATGTGGTGCCAGGAATCAAATAGTGCTATGCCATTTTGAAAACTCTGAAAAACCTTATATCATAATATTCAACACTTCTAAAATACATAGATTGAGAAATGCTTCAATCAAGATATATCAAAAGCTTTAATCAGGTTTTACACTATTCAAACTCAAAAGCAAATCACATCTCTAAACATAGTAAAAGCTTACAAATAGATACAAATAACAAAGCCATTAAAAATCAAAGTTCAAAATATGTGTACTCTCTCAGACAATAAATTTCATATATTATCAGGAAAACTATGAAGTTTTTGTGCAACACATTTCATCCTTTAGGACTTCAGACTAAAGTGATCTTTACTACACATACACACAAAGGAGAAGGAACACTGAGATTTTTTTTTATATATATGTTTTGGGTATATAGTTCAACCGATTTCATTTACTTTCTTTTTGTTCATGTTTTTATCACCTTTGTTATTAAATATTCCACATTGTGATAATAGATCTGTCAAGAAAGGTGAAATTTAAAAACCTGAACATAAATATACTATGAATGATCAAGCAACTAAAGCACTTTCTATATATATTTCCTTCTTAATAAATTACTCTTTATTATAGTGGCATTTTTAGATTACAGCCAGACACATTACAGTGAATGCATGGAGCAGGTTTTGTAAAAGATCCCTTTTGTGTTATATCATCTCTTATTCAAATTCCTTATGGTTTCTAGGTATTCCTTGTAGCAATTATTATGTTACAGTAAATTTCAAGTAAATAAGTTTTAGCTTATTTTGTTTTGTATTAAAACTGTTTTAGAAGTAGTAACAAATTTATGTTAGATACATTCTATTCAATTATTGTGATAGAGTCGCTGAGTAGAACAATATGTTTGTCAGACAGGCCCATTTTGAAATATTTTTTTCCGGGTTCCCACATATTTGTAAAAAAAAAAAAATCCAATACTTTCCCAGACTATGTTAAGAAGTTTCAAGGACTGAAACTGACATGGCGCACACACACACACACACACACATAGTGAATGGTCATCAATTTCAAAAACACAAATTTTGTGATTTCTCTTTTAATGGCTTGACAGACAAGATATTCCAAGAAACTCTACAGCTGGTTCCAATAATTCATACAAAGATCAGTTGAAAGCAGTAAAGAAAGTGTTGAAGGTTAAAAAACTGAATGCACACCTGATTAAGTTATACATTTTGTACAGCATTCTACAATTTGGAGTTATATACACTTGAAAATTGAATTACACACTAAGTCTTACTGCTACACATTTCCTGTGAAGCTATGTATAAAGGTTTTAATGAACAAAACTACAAATAGAAATTTTCACAAAAAGACTACACATTTTAGCTAATCATGGTACTCATGGTACAGAACACCATAACATTTCAGTTCATCTAGTTTAGCATTCAGCACCTCTTCAAATTTTGATATCACTATGGATTTGTCCTTTGCAGATCTTCACATGACACTGGATAAGTGTGAAATTCAGAGTGTTCAGCTTTCTCTGCATAGCTGTCAGTTGACTTGAGCAAATCTCATGTGCAACTGTCAAGCTTGTGTTTTTTGGTCTTTAGTTCTTCAATTTCCATAATCATGGATTTCCGTTTTTGTCCAGCTTCCTGCCTTTTTTCGATTCAGCCTCAATGCTGTATGCTGTTCTGGCATTGGAAGCACTGCAAAAGAGAGCCTTAGTCATGGGAACATTCACAGCACCTCCAACTATGGCTAAATAGCCCGTGATAATGCGCTGTGCAAGCTGTTTCATATTGTCAGTGACTGAGAAACTTCGCTCCACAAGGGAGTATCAGCAATCTGTTTATAATATTCTTTATGCTAGGCAAGTAGAACAAAGTTTCCAGACAGTCTTCATGCTTGCTGAAATTATTAAAGGCAATATTCCCAGCAGCCTCCACTTTGAACTCTTGTACTGTGATGACATCATCATCACAATAGGACTTGCTGACTTGTTTTCTGTCCAAGTGGGAAAAACATCTTTTTAAACTGTCTTCTGTGGCTTCAATTGTTCAAATTTAGAAAAAATAAAAAAAAATTAAAAAAAAATAAATTGAGATTCTACTAAAATGTAGAAGTGCAAAATAATTTATTTTCCTTTCAACTACAAATTCAACCACAGATGTTTACTTGTTTGACGCCTTTTATCTTTTGTTGAGTGACAGTAGCAGCTAAGACATGCCTTCATATTCTCTCCCTTTCTTTCTCGTCACCTAGACAAGAAAATAAGGTCATGAACTCATTCTAATCAAGGAAATAAACTGCCATTTGCAATAATTACCAAATATTCCTAATGAGTAAAAAAAAAAAAAAAAAAAAAAAAAAAAAAAAAAAAAAGACAATGGATTTGCCATTTTGACTTTCATGAATTGAGGAAAAGGGTGTGTGGTCAGCCCAATTTAAAAAATTCCAGGACTTTCCAAGCCCTGGGAAAAAAAAAAAAAAGCCCTGTCAATTTCTCAGGACTTTAAGATTTATTTTTTTATTTATTTTTTTTTTTTTTTTAATATTTTATGAGCTTTGTGTTGAATATGAAATAATTAGGGTATTTGGCAAGCTTAAAAAGTATTTTCAATCCATTTCTTTAATAAAAATGATCTCGAATTTCTATTCTTAAAATCTGGAATACTAAGAACCCTCACTATTTGCATGAAGATAAGAAATACATTGAAAATACTTTTAAAAGGTCCTCCAATACTATTTAATATTCAATACTAAACAAAATGCTCATAAAATATTTTAAAATAAAAAGTGAACCCAACAAATAAAAATATTGTTCTACTCACCAACTATCTCAACTACAATAGAAGAGAATTTATCTTAGCAAAAAATTTGTTCCAACTACTACTAAAACAATAAGACTTAATTTTGGAGGAATTTAGTGGCACAAAGAATACATAGAGAAACCACAAAGAATTTAACTAAAAAATTATATGAACACAAGGGATTTTTTAATGAAACTCCATACATTAATTGCTCACCATAATTTTTTTTTTTTTATATATAAAAGGAAAAAAAAAAAAATGCTATTCTAGAAGTGGATGCAATTTACCAAGACAAATTTATATAAAAAAAAAACTATAAAAATTTATATAAAAGGAAATTTATGCCTAGATTCTTACAATACTTCAACCTCCTTGTCAGATCTATTATCACAATGTTAGATATTTAATAACAAAAGTGATAAAAGAAAAAAAAAAAAAAAAAACTAAAAAAATAAATCAGCTAAACTATATGCCCACAAGATATTTAAAGTTTTTAATTTTAAATTCTCAGTGTCCTCTCCCTCACACATGTGCAGTTGCATCAACATAAACATCACTGTCTAATGAAGTCTTAAAAGGACAAAACATGTCAATGAAAGTTTTTCCCACTGTCAGTTTTCATTAACATATATATATATATATATATATATATATGTAAAAACACACACAAACCTGCATGTCTGGGGGAATAGATTCAAGGGCTTTCTGAATAACCCGACAACCATACATCTGCAATGCCAAGGACAGAACATGACCTCTCACACGCTGGGCCAAGGTTTGTTTCTGCTCATTAATTCCAAATTCAAAGAACTTCTGAATAACGTAGTTTCCAAATACGTCTGTCATTAAACTGTAAGCAGCAGATAAAATCTCATTGAAGACCATAGCTTTTTCTTGGGAGGTTGCTCTTTCAAGTTTTTGCTGGATGAATCTAAAAAAAAAAAAAAAACACTAAAATGACATTTTGCTAATTAAGCAATTTGTCAAAGTTATTTCATGATTGATTCTCAGTCAGTCAATCAGTAAGCTTAAGTTAGGTCAACTATTCGCAATGGTGCAAAATCATACCTTTCCAACTTTCCATTTACCAGTGACCCATACATGAAAACTGATAAAATGATATCCTACATTACTAAAATCTAACTTAAAAGGACTATGGAATAATTTTTGTAAAACTGAATTTACAACTAACTGTTACAAATTGGAAAGAAACCATGTTAATTCGGGCCATGCAAAACACTTATTTCACTCCAGGCAAGAGGACAAGTAGTACTATATACAATATAGTAATATTTTCTAATCAACTTAAAATTTTTCAATTTTTTTTTTTTTTAATTTTTCTCAGTAGGTAAATATATACTAAGTCTGTGGCATTATTTAGAAGTATTATAATTTAAATGTATTGAATGCAGGTGATATATGTAGAATGTTTTGTAGCAATATATAAGGGATATACACAAGCCCACTAGCTGATGATATAACTTGACATCCCCTAAGGATAAAAACAGTAATTTATCTTTTTTCTAAATATTGTTTAAAATGAGTTTATTTTATACAAGAATAACTTAATGTATAGAGTTTTAATATCTAATAATGTTCTTTTTATATATGCAGTGGGCTGAAAGTGGAAATTTAGAACCAAATCCCATCTTCAAAGTTAATAAAATCTTTTTAACCTTAAATAAAATGGTTGGGCGGGGGGTGTAGGAATTAGTTCAGCACCTGCTAGATTAATAAAATTCAATTTTACATAACGCAAATTATGAGGAAAATACCCCACAATAACATTTTTATTGAAATTTGTCAACACTTGATTCTCTGAAATTTTAAGTTTTCCATGAGTAAGTTTTTCTTTTTTTTTAGCATTTTTCTAGTTAGTATTTTTTTTTTCTCCCCTCAAACACCCAACTAATTTTACATTTCATTCCAAAAAATAGTACAGGTGCACATGGTTACAGATAAAACCCCATATTTTTGTAGAAGTATAGCAAACATCCATTTAATATTTATATTCTGTAGCCATGTGCTGTACACTTTAAAGAACTGGGCTGAAAACAAAGTTACATAATAATAAAAATAAAAAAAAAAATAAATAAATAAAAAAAATTCATGGAATGGAAAACCATTTCAAATATGTATAATTAAACAAGTGACTCAACTTTAAATACATTCAAGCGAACATGTGATTGCAAAATGATAACATGTTATCCCAAACTTCTCTAGTTTACACTGAACATTGATCAAAATAGGAGAGATATGCCTTATTTGAGATTTGGAAAAATTTGTATGTAAACAAAATTTAATCTTTTCTCTTTATAAAGATTAAATTCTCAGTTTTTACTATCAGTCTGTTTGAATCATGTCATTATTCCAATGACTTCTGCATTGAAAAGTAGAGAATTTCATAGCTGTTTTTTCAAGAGTGTGTACTGAGACAAAGTAGTCCCATCTTAATTCAGAGAAAGTGAACCTTTCAGAAATGTTTCACCCTAAAGTTCTTATTAAAATAATACCTAGATAATATTATTAATATATAGCCCATGAAAATATTACCAGACCCTGTAAATAGATTCAACAGAGTTGAATCAATGATAGATTGTTACCTTTGAAACCAAAACTAATAATGCATTACCATTCCTGGATATACTAAATGATAGCCTCCAGCTAAACATTTAGAGGAAATCCAAAGAAATGTGGCATAAGTATATGATTTTAAGAGCATTGACAACCTGCAGTCCACAATATCCACAAGAAATTGATATTGAAAATAGAGAGAGAAAATTCTTATTTCATACACAATACTAAAAGAAAAGCATACAAAATTTACAATAGCAAGAATGAGGATTGATGAATTCAATAAAAGTGAACATTACCTGAGGTAATCTACTCTCCAAAATAACACATTCAATCTCAATATTAACTTAACTATAACTACATCCAAAACTATTATGGAAATGATCATAAATGAAATAACCATAATTCAAGAGCAAAAGATAAATTGTAGCAGTTATTCCTTAAAATAAATATAACCTATGGTAAATGGAAAGAAGGGGTTAAATCGAAAACAGCTTGGAATGAGGCGAAACGGGTTAACTGATAGAACAATAAACAGACCAAGAGAAAGAATGAAGATGTCTTTTCCAGAAAAGAGAAAAAAAAGCTTAATTCTCTAAAACTAGAAAAAATTACTTCAGGAAAAGCGATATTACCACAAGAAGCCATATAGCGATCTTTAAGCTAACAGTTGATTAATGACCCAGTTCCAAAAGCATCGGCTATGAAGACAATATAAATAGGACAGATAGGATTTGATCTATAACTGAATCTAGAGAATAGTTTCTTTGTGGTTGGAGTGCAATGACCCTGGCAGAGCAGCTTCCTGAGATACAAAGATCTGGTGAATGTCTAATTGTAAACAGAACCAGGATGAGAGAAATTTTGCATAAACAAAATTTGAAATAATTTTTAATTAATAACTATAACGGTCAGGAGCTCAATTGGCCGCAAGGTATCAGGAACAGGTGAAATACCAAGAAGGCGGAGGAATTGCCCACACCCATTGAGAAGCGTCGGTGTGAGATGCCAATAAGAGAAGGAGGAAGCTATCAGGGTGGATCAATACCTGTGACTGCTACCCATAAGAAAAGGAGATCTCCCCAATTTGGAAATGTAATTAATTTCCAAGAACCATACAACAAAAGGGCTCTTATTGGAAGATAGGGAAAATACTGAATTTCCTAACCGTGCCATGCCCCATGCCAGTTTTAAGCAAATGTCCATAAATGCAAGGAATCGAAGCAGCCAAGAGAGCAGTTGTTGCAGACACTGAGATGAGAGATGACTGCATTGCCTCATATCATGTGATTGACTGCCTGAAGAGAACCTCCGACAAGCCTTGTGACAGATTTAAACAAACCAGCCAAAGTGTCATGTTTAATTTAAGGTTGAGTCGATAATTTTCTGTATGAGGAATTGATAAATTCTAACATCAAGACTAACCAAGCACTATACAAAAGAACATATTTAAAAGCATTTATTTTCATTCAAGTTATTTTTTTCTCACTTGCATCTTCATTCTGCCTGGACCAACTCAATATGACGACTCAATCTTTGCCAGCCTTATGACCAAAACAAAACACAATGTGGGATAAGGCAGAATTTGGACTGAAGCGATCATCTCACCAATCAACCTCAGGGATTGAATATTCGGACAGCTGGCCGAGGACGACAACATAATATATTGGTGAAACTTCCGACAAACAAAAAAAAAAAAAAAAAAAAAAAAAAAAAAAAAAAAAAATGAAAAAAAGAGCTATATAATTATTCCAATGCATTAGTTATACACAATTTCAATCAAAATTTTGATTTCAAAAATGGTGTCAGTGGAGAGAAAATAACTAAGATGAAAAGTCTTCAAAAGTGCATTAATAGATATGTATGTGATTGGACATATACAGAGTTAAATTACAATTTAGTCTTTAAAACTATTTTTTTTTTTTTTTTTACCTTTTTGGATTAACTTAACTTTATTACTTAGGACACTTAAATATATGGTTCATTTATTTTATTTGAACCTGCAGCATTTTTTATATTAAATTGACAAAATATGTAACTTTTGGAGTTGTACAATAGTCAGTGACCAGAAAATCTTATTTCAAATTTGTTTTTCATATTACTATAGATTAAGTACTCCAGATCAATTTTTTTTTCTTTTTTTAATTACTGAGCAGTGTATATTTTATAACAGTGCAAAATATACAAGAAAAAATTGATCTACAGAATAAATACTTAACACTAATACAACTTTTTATTTTCAAGAATATGGAATTTTTTGGAATGTTTGT
Organism: Acanthosepion pharaonis; assembly: GCA_903632075.3. Lineage (NCBI taxonomy): Eukaryota > Metazoa > Mollusca > Cephalopoda > Sepiida > Sepiidae > Acanthosepion > Acanthosepion pharaonis. The sequence continues at coordinate 617,253 of CAHIKZ030001167.1, forward strand.
TTTTTTTTTCTTTGTTTTTTTAAATCTCACTGGATGCCACAGTAAAGTGGGTATTTTTCTAAGGTATATTTGATACCCCAAACTGAATGAATTAAAGAGATAAAATAAACAGGATTTTTTTTTCAAGCATTAAAGCTTAGCTAAAAGGGCTATTTTGAACATACCTGGAGCCATGCTGATCTTGTGAAAATTCTACAACATGGTTGACAAGGTCTTTCAGGAGGAGATTTGGAATTCTGTTATTTCGGAAGTCCTCCAATAAACGGCTCCTTCCAGAAGCTTCTTTGGACAGGCTAGCACTAAAATGAAAAACAAAAATTTAAAAATATTTCCATAAAACATTCAAGATTACTATAGATTGTGCAATCTAACTTTTAATGATAATTACTAACCCATCTATGACCATTGCAATATGTAAAAGAAACATTACAAGTGGACAAAATCTGCTACCAAATAAGAAATCACTAAAAGAGCAGTAGTTGAAGGATATTAAAAGTAAAAGAAAAAATTCCAAAAAGGTGGTAGATTTTTAACTTATCTTTGCAATTCTGCATAATAGATAGTCTTTGAAAGGAGGAATAGAATAAAGAAATATATTCTTCAACCAGAGAAGGAACTTTCATAAAATATGAATGCTAATATCAAAATAATTAACAATTAAAATCTTTCTGTCTTTACTAGTAATTTGAAAATTTTATAAATCATGAATTCTGTGTATTAAAATACCTTCTGTGAGCCCTGTTGAAAAGTGCACCACTCGTAAGCAAACCTCCACCAGGAGTAATTGGCCCATTTCGAAATCTGGTTTCAGCACCAGGTGCAGCTGAAACCAACCTGCCTGTGTTGCTTAAACCTAAGGAAATAAAAACATCAATCTTTGTAGTTATCTTTTGATAGAATATATTAATTTTGAGTGTAAAGATTGACATATTAATACAAATATTCCATTAAGTAACAAAAAAAATTTAATAAATCTACGCAAAGGGTTTAAGATCTTGAAATGTTTTATTCAATTTTCTTCATAAAGAATTCTATGTTTCAAATTTATGAAAATATACTATTGAAAGAAAAATAAATTAAATCAGAGAATCATGCACTTGAATTTGAATTAAAATTTCAATTAAACAATTCCTTTATTTATACAAATACTCAAAATCAGTAGATATGTCAGTTCTAATATACAAAGAAAAATACAAGTATCAAGTAAAGAACAAAAACAATATTACCTATTGAGAGGTTGGATGTGGAGCCAGATAAAGATGGTGGAGGAGTAACTGACTGGCCAGGCTGTACCAGTCCCATTGGTCCAGCTGGAGCACCAGACATGCCTCCAATGGAATTATAATATTGGTTAAATAACACTGAAGTGGGTTGTTGCCTTTTAAAATCTAATGAATCACGACGCTGGCTATTTAACCCTAAAAGAAGGAAAGAGGAAAAAAAAGAAGCGATTAGCTCAAAAAGAGATTGGGGAGGGGGATTTTTTTTCAAGGTCAAAGTAAAAAATAGCAGAAATAATGTTACTAACCAGAACCAATTGCACCTGGTGCTGAACCACCCAAATTGGCAGTAGGTCCACTAAAATTATTTTGTTGTTGTGCTGTCAATCCAAGATTGGCACTAATAGGAGTGAACAGACTGGATGTTACTTGGGTATAACCAGGTAATGTACTTGAGGGTGTGTAACCTTAAACAAGAATTAATCAAATTTAGTAAAACTCAGAAATTTAGAGAAGTTTAATTATACTTCTTCCAAACTATGAAAGAAATTTAACTTATTAAACAATTTTCAGTAGAAATCCAGAATCAATAACGATAATTGTATAGAAGCTATCCAGAAGGCAAAAGAAACTGCAAGGTTAAAAATTTGCAGCAACTAAAAATAATTAACAGGGAACAAGGTCTGAAAAGATCTAATTTCTCATTAAAAATTTTAATTTACTTGCTTGTATTTTAGCCTATCAGCACAAAAGTTTTTACATTCCCTACATCAATGAAATCTGGCAGTACATTATAATTTAGAAATGTCAATTTAATTGATAAATGCAACTTATATATTAAAATATAAATTTGGAAAGAAAAAAGATTTTTTTTTAATTACTAATCAAAGACTTTCATTTTAATAAAAGACCTTATCACAAAATAACATTTTCCACAATTTCTTCAAATTTCTCTAGTTTCCTCAGTTATTTCTGAGTAAATATCAGCTGCTTTTCAAATAGAATGTTCTTCAAACTGCAGCAGCAATCAAAATATTAAATTTTAAAATAGAAAATCTAATACAAACCACCACCAAGAGTATTGTTCTGTTGAGGTGTGGCACTGTTACTTGAATTGTTACTTGAGTAGATAACAGGAGGTGTCTGTGCTTGCTGAGCCTGGGTTGTTAATAGGCGCAAAGGATTGTTTCCAATAGAATTCGCATTACCTAAAAGCAAACAAACATTTTTATAAATGCAGAAAAAAAATGGTTGATACAAAAATGATAACAGGTTTTCTGTAAAGCAAAGTTCTTTAACGCCATCTTTTTACAAGCTTTTTTTTTTTTTTTTTTTTATTTAAAACCTGCTTATTTAGAATTTCTAATAAACCAAGAGTTTAAAATTTGATTTAATTCAAAAAGAAATACTAAACCAAAATTTAATTCTTGCAGATTAAAATAAAATAGTTAATCTTTCTCACCTTGCTGATTACCAGTATTAACCAAAACTGGAGCAGGGGAAACTAGCCTAACAGGAGTACCAATACCACGTGGATTACCCATGACCAACTGACCATTTTGGTCATAATAGGCAGTAGCCAAAAACTGATAACCTGCAGCATCTAAAAAGTTATAAAATTTCAAAAGTCATTTTCATCATTTCTATACAAGAGTCCATTCTTCATAGATCAGATGTCTCAAATTTTCAATATTTACAGCAGAGCAAACAAATTGCGGATGTAAAAAGTACATTGTTTCTTACATTACTGTAAAACTGCAAAATTATCTAATTAAAAAAGTTAAGAGTTTTGCAGTACCACTAAGTTTCTTTATATCCACATGTAATAAAATCCTTTTATTTGAAAAATGTTTTTAAATAACCATGACAAAACTACATAAACTGAAATTCAAGCCTGCACATCAGTAAGGATACTGTTTATAGTAAAATAAACATTTGATTAATTTCTTAAAAATTACAGTTTCAGATGCAAAAAAAATTAGATTTATATTTCAGAAGGTCCCAAGATGTGCATTTCTTAAAATAATTGAGCTTTTGTGAAATGGTAACGCACACTTAGCTTGGAAGCAGTTTCCCCAGATTTAAAATCCATGTTATTTTAGGATTTAAATTAGCATTAGAAAAGCAACTGTTTTGCTAACTTTCCTGTATTTATCAGCATATAACAATTTTAATAAATAAAAAAAAAAAATTATTTACTATATTTCTATTTTAGTCCAGTGTCTTATAACTGGTTATTAAAATTGGAAATGAAAAAACTCACTTGGTGTTTGCAGAGCCTGGGCTTGAAGTGCAGAAGCTGGAATATTTTCATTTTGTTGCTGAGGAGTAACTGGGCGACCTGACTGACCACGCAAAAGCTGCTGCTGCTGCTGTTGAGTTAATGCTGCAGCAGATTGTGGAGCTCCAGGGTGAGGTTGCTGCCCCTGCTGTTGTATTAAATTGGCTGGATATAGTCCCCATGGAGTTTGTAAACTGTAATACTGGGGATGAATCACAGCAGGACCTATAAATTTTAAATGTTGAAAATTTTAATACAAAATTAGGAGTGCACAGTAGCAGCCTATATTAGAACAAAAGTAAGTATAAATTCCCAATTTTACAGATTCAATCAAGATATGAACTGCAGTATATATTCTTCAAAACTTGTTCTTGTTTGGGGCAGGGAGAGAGAAAGCCAAGTTATAAAACAAACTATGATAAATAAAAAAAAAATAAATATAACATCCCAAATTAGAGAAAATTGGGAATTGTTTAACATGGAAACAAAACATTACAGGCTTCACTAATTTGTCACATTGTTCAGTGATTTTGACAAATCAGTCATCAGTTTCCTTGCGATAACATTATCACTGATAATATTCAGATTCTCTACTAGATGGAGATATTGACTTGGATAGGTTATGCCATAGCCACAATGTTTCCAACTTTGAAGTATTGTTTTATCATTTTTGCAATATGACAGGACATTTATTTACTTGCATAAAGACAGGAAAGGCTCTCAAAAGGAATGATATCCTGTCCAATGATATTCTTATAAACTGCAGTATTTATTTTGATAAGGCCAACATAAACACTAGAGAACATACCCATATACTATATTCTCTGAATTTAACCAATTCCCCACCCACCAATCATTTAGGAAAACCTTACCTTTATACTAGCATACTGCTTGCCATCTGAGCAAACAAATTTCATAGCCGAAGAACACTTCCAATTTTCATTAGTTCTGACATGCTCATTTGCAAAAGCTAATATTCTAGCTTTTTAGTTCTTAAATGTTGACACAGGCAAGATAACAGGAATTAATTTTTCATATAAACAGGAGAGATTAATGTTAAAAAAAAAAAAAAAATTCCACCATGAAGAATCTTTGAATCAGCCAATTGTTCAAAGATATCATTTTATGTGACTATTATTGTTTTAAGCAACAACCCAATGCCTGAAGGATTTGAATTTGCAACAGATTGTGATAACTTAGGAAACTGAAGAGGAATAAAGAATATTTGACTGCAGTGTTGCTAAATTGAGAGAGAGAAAAAATACGATCACTCATAAATGACAATTTGGGATTCTCAACATCTTTAAGTAAGCAGTTTGTCCTATGCAAATTTACCATTGTGTAGAACAACTTTATGAAAGTTTATTGAATTTTTAAAAATTCAATCTGTAAAGTTGAAAAATCTTTAAATTTTTGTTCTCTAATATTGGATAGTCGGCATTTTTAAGTTAGTGAAAATCAAGTTGAAGGTTTGATATTTAAAATTAAAATTTTAAAAACCAATAAAGTCTTTATAATGAAAAGAAAAATCTACAAAATTACAAGTTATATGTTCATAATAATATTGTTTATAAACAGTACTTGAAACTTCAAAACATTAATCCACAAGAAACAGTTTTAAATCTAAAAAGAGAAAATGCTTAGAATTATGCATTCAGTTTGTGATCATGGATATCAGAAATATGACATGCAGCAGAAAAGGAAAGAAAACATTAAACAAAATACAAGCAAGACACTGAATAATCAAGCAAAACTTGGGGAAAAATTCTTTTAAAACGTCTGAAATTACAGTTTATAAAAAAAAAAAAAAAAAAAAAAAAACACTACAGCTCAAGCTTTAATAAATGTAGCCAACTGCTTTACACATTAAAAGAGATACTTTTCTAGCCAGTCAGAAATCTTGTTACTAATTAATCTAATAACCATGAATAAACAATTACAAATCTTTCCCACATTTGTTAATTTTTTAAAATCCCTCCTAAGGATTTAAAAAAAAAAAAAAAAAAAAAAAAAAAAAAAAAAAAATAAAAAGTTACATTTCTAGTATAAAGGGAACACTAAGTAAAGTAAAATGTACTACAAAATCATTTTTCCACATGAATATACCTTGGAGGCTGAAGTGCTGGTGTTCAACACCAGAGCTTTCTCTGTGGGCAGCATATGTGCCTTCAGTAGCTGAAATCATACCAAGATACCAATAAAAAGGTAGAGTAACACTCAGTAAAAACAATAACAAAATAAAATATACAAGTCTTCAGCCAAAAAGACTGACATTTTCCAACGGATTCCACTAAAACAAAATATTGCACCTCTCAAGTTAACACATCAATAAGATAATTTGATTGGCAATAAAACCTGTAAAACTGTTAATCCTTAACCATTACACAAAGATCAAAATTATCTTAAATACAACATAAAATCTATTAGAAAATATAGATGTACAAACAATTATCAACAGTTTAAGAGATTAAAACATTTTTAAAAAGCTAAATTATAAAATACCCTATTCTATATAATAAAAAATAAAAATTCAGAAATAAATTTTAACTATAGAGAGCAACATGCTGCTCTAAATGGCACCAAAATAATTCTAAATATTTCAGCAGAGAACACTAAAATTAAGAAATGGAAAAGTGTTAGTGTTCCACATGCAAAACAAGACAAGGTTTACAAAAAATTCTGTCTGGTAATAGAAAGCAAAGCAAAAAATTAGAAGCTAATAGGATTAGGAACATTTTTCCAATAATACATAATGGTTATCTTAGCCCAAATGGTAAATTTATATTTTTGAAGATTCAATTAGTTTTTATGATTGATTTTAACAAGCATGCACAAGTGACAATATCAGTGTAATTTCTAAATAGAATATGGAGGCAAATTATAGTTAAAGAGAAAAAAAATTTACACACAAGAATTTGGACCAGGTAATGCAGATAAAACACAAAAGTTAAGCTTACTATAATAATTCAAAACAAATCTATTAGGAATTTAAAACATGTTTAAAATGTAAAGCCATGAAAGTAAATTATAGAAACATCTTGAAATATATATAAAATTAGATTTTAAAAACAAATAAATCATCTTTGAAGGAGCAGAATATTTTTAAAACCATTCAATTTATTTAAAAACTGATAAGTAAAATGCGAATACAAAATGACAATGCAACATGTCTACATTTTACAAAATTTCAAAATAAAATAGGCCCCATATTTTTTAATGCCAGTCTTTAATTTAGGTGTTATGTGAACAAAAACCTAATAGGCATTTCTTTTCAAAATGATTGAGGAATTAAATTGACAAATTAAATCAGATAAATCCCTCTAATTTTATGATAGTGATCTTATTCAGTATGAATATTTTATAAAATCTTCATGTAATTTACTACATATCTTATTCAGTATGAATATTTTATAAAATCTTCATGTAATTTACTACATATCTTTCTGAACTATTCACTACTGTGGGAAGCCAACACACAAAATTAAGCTTTTGCATACACATTACGAAATGCATATAAGTAGCTATAAAAACAAAAAACTGTACTCTTCATATCAGTTATGTCTGAAATGGAATTTAAAAATTTTAAATAAAACATTTTCTTTCTTGTATAGACACAATGAAAAAAAAAAAAAAAAAAAAAAAAAAAAAAAAGAAAAAATATTTGCTCCAAATTTTATTATTTTTTATATTAAATTCAATAACTGATTAAAAGCAAATTTCAAAGTGCTTTTTTTTTGGGGGGGAATGTAATAAAACATTTACAATTTTGAATCTGATAAATTTCAAATCAGACACGTAATGCTAAAGTACAATAAACACTCTTGAGCAATGATCACAACTAAATTCCTCAGAATAACAAAGAGCTTATAAAAAAATAAATTTTTTAAATTAATTCTCCCTAGTTTCTACTAACCTAGCTTTAATTGTTTTGTATCAGCCAATGCTTTATACATACCTTAGTGCGGGAACAGCAGTATCAAGATTAATAACGAAAAACTAAATGGTCTAACCTGCAATCTGAATCCCCATAGCAGCATAAGGATCCTGAGCTGCAGCAGCTGAACTGACTACGTAGGGGTTTGGAGATGTGATCGCGGCGGGAGGAGGAGTCAAGCCTACATAAAGAGGAGCACAGCACACACCATAAGCCATGCACATCAACATCATGCAATAAGGAACAGTTAACATGTATGCTCCAACAAGACAGACCAACATGTGGCCAACAGAGCTACAACACTACACAAATATTACATTACAGATCTAAATAGTAATTTATCAAACAAACATGCAAATAAATATAAATAAAGAGTTTTTAGAAGATAACATGAAAATATTAAAGATAAAATTTACTAAGTTATTAAATTCAACATAATCAAATTACTGAAAATGGATCACTCTTTACTTTTAATAAAAATTCAAATCCATAAACACTAAGTTTTACAATTTACTATTCACAGCAAAAAACTATTTCAGAAGCTGTTTTATTTTGATAATTTTCAATAAAAACAAAATGTTTAATATTAGTCAAATGAGCAATTTGTATAAATCAAATATCCAATGTTTTCAAACTTATTAAATGATTGCATCTCAAAATGTGAAAGTGTGAATTTAAATATCCGAACTAAAACAAAAATAATAAATTATATCTTAAATTAGAATACAGTAAAATGACTAAGATATTGTTAAGAATTTGAAATGGGAAAAATAGATGTACATTGAAAACAAAAATCCTAATAGAAAGCAATTTTGAATTATAGTATTCAACCCATCAAAAAAATGGTTTTAACTTTTTTAAAAAAAAAAAAAAAAAAAAAAAAAAAAAAAAAAAAATACTAAGTTATTTTCTATATTAAGATAGATAAAAAGGAAAGTTTCACCTAATAGCTGCAGATAAGACTACATTATTTTATGTCCAAAATTGGACAATATATAAAAAAAAGAAAAAAAAAAAAAAGCTTTTGCTAAATAGTCATACAAGAAAATGTGACGCAAGATGTATTTTACACACTTTCATTTTGCAGAGTGAAAACAAGTTTGATGTATATTTTACTCAAGAAACCAATTTTGTTGATCACAATTATATAATGTGAAGCAATTCTATTAACATAAACGAATAAAAGAGGTATTATATTTTAAAACCTTTCTATCAAAATGAACATGAATCCAATGATACATGGCTCAAATCGTTTAGAGGGAGGGAAAAAAAAAGTATTTATATTGACAGAAAAAATGATTTTTCTAAATTTAATCACTTGTACAAATGAGACAGAGAGACAGACAGAGAGAGAGACAGAGAGAGACAGAGACAGACAGAGAGTGACAGAGAGAGACACACACAGAGAGAGAGAGAGACAGAGACAGACAGAGAGTGACAGAGAGAGAGACAGAGAGACACACAGAGAGAGAGAGAGAGAGAGACACACACAGAGAGAGAGAGAGACAGAGAGACACACAGAGAGAGAGAGACAGAGAGACACAGAGAGAGAGACAGAGAGACAGACACACACAGACAGACAGACACACACACAGACAGACACACACACACACAGACACACACACACACACAGACACACACACACACACAGACAGACACACACACACACAGACAGACACACACACACACACAGACAGACACACACACACACAGACACACACACACACACACAGACACACACACACACAGACACACACACACACAGACAGACACACACACACACAGACACACACAGACAGACACACACAGACAGACAGAGACACACACAGACAGACAGACAGAGACACACACAGACAGACAGACAGAGACACACACAGACAGACAGACAGAGACACACACAGACAGACAGACAGAGAGAGACACACACAGACAGACAGACAGAGAGAGACACAGACAGACAGACAGACAGAGAGAGACACACACACAGACAGAGAGACACACACACAGACAGAGAGACACACACACAGACAGAGACACACACACACAGACAGAGACACACACACACAGACAGAGACACACACACACAGAGAGACACACAGACAGAGACACACACACAGACAGAGAGACACACACACAGACAGAGAGACACACACACAGACAGAGAGACACACACACAGACAGAGAGACACACACACAGACAGAGAGACACACACACAGACAGAGACACACACAGACAGAGAGACACACACACAGACAGAGAGACACACACAGACAGACAGAGAGACACGCACACACACACAGACAGACAGACACGCACACACACACAGACAGACAGAGACACACACACACACACACAGACAGACAGAGAGACACACACACACAGACAGACAGAGAGACACACAGACAGACAGAGACACACACACACACAGACAGACAGAGAGACACGCACACACACAGACAGACAGAGAGACACGCACACACACACAGACAGACAGAGAGACACGCACACACACAGACACAGACAGAGAGACACGCACACACAGACAGACAGAGAGACACACACACAGACAGACAGAGAGACACGCACACACAGAGAGACAGAGAGACACGCACACTCAGAGAGACAGAGAGACACGCACACACACAGAGAGAGACAGACAGAGAGACACACACACACACACAGAGAGAGACAGACAGAGAGACACACACACACAGAGAGACAGACAGAGAGACACACACACACAGAGAGACAGACAGAGAGACACACACACACAGAGAGAGAGACAGAGAGAGACACACACAGAGAGAGAGACAGAGAGAGACACACACAGAGAGACACACAGAGAGACAGACAGAGAGACACACACAGAGAGACACAACCAGAGAGACAGACAGAGAGACACAACCAGAGAGACAGACAGAGAGACACAACCAGAGAGACAGACAGAGAGACACACACAGAGAGACAGACAGAGAGACACACACAGAGAGACAGACAGAGAGACAGAGAGAGAGAGAGCGAGAGAGAGAGACAGAGAGAGCGAGACACACACAAAGAGACAACAACTAAAATGTTTAAAAAATCTAGCTACCTCCACAGCATACTGGAAACTAAACTCCCAGTCCAATTTAACAGTATAGTAAAGCTGATCTTCACTCAGTACCCAACTGTCTTTGTGCAAAGTTTCCCCCGTTCTTCATACTGTATACATTTTATTCTTAATCTTGTAACTAATCTAATGGCACAAATTTTGGGAAAATTGAATATGAAGCATTTTTTTCTTTTTTATTTACTAATGATCCCATGTTTGTTATGTCTCAGCTGCATGTAATTTATGTAAATAATAACACCTGATCCCAGAGATTCAGACAGAAGCATTTACTATTTTACAAACCTATAACAAATTATAGCCAAAGCATTTGTGAGTTACAAGTTTACATAATACTACAGAAAATGGTAAAGACTGAGATATAAAAATAACTTTATTACAGCACATGGTAATCAAATATTCTAACAAAAAAAAAAAAAAAATTTAATTTAAAAAATGCCCTCAGTGTGCTGAAGAGTCAATACTGTATGCCCAACTTAAAATTTCATATCAGTAATTTTTCAAAATCCAATCAGTTTTCTATGACTGAAGATATATTGAATATTTTGACAATAAATCAGCTATATACACATTAAAGTACTTACTAATAGTAAAATGATATAAAGGAGCTTTATTTTTGCCTACATATCTTAAAAAAAAAAAAAAAAAAAAAAACCCCAAACAAATGTCATTTATGTACCTAAATGCCCTTCAAATATCAGCTAATCATGTCTAAAGTATACTTTCCGATTTAGTTTCTATATTTCTTAAATAATAGCACAACGGAAAAACCTGAATGGTTAAGTTAATATACTACAGTTCACTTGCATTAATAATAATAATAATAAAATAAAAATAAATAAAAAATGAGTAATTAACCACCTCAAAATAACTAGCTCAACTAACCTCCAAAAATTTTGCTAAGGGAGTAAAAAGCACACATATTAGATTATGTGGATTATGATGATTCTGAATCTGTACTCAATTGTTCCAGCAACTTAGGTTGTGCATTATCAAGGAGACCAGATATTGTAATATACTGGGACAGTGAAAAAAACAGTCTGCTACCCATATAAATGGTGGTCTATTAGACTAAATCTAATGTGCCATTTTTTTTTAAATGAGAATCACCCCAAGCACAGCATTAATGCCACTAACATACAAGGGTGTGGAAGAATTAGAAAAAACATTGATGACAAGCAGAAAGATAAGAGAGTAATCAGGTGGACACTAGATAGCAATTAACACAGCATTTAAAACTTTGAAGATTATAAAGTTGCCTGGAAAGTATGGAGTCAGAACAGAGTTCCACAAGCAAGACGTGCAAGAGGGAAAAAAAAAAAAAAAAAAAAAAAAAGCATAAAATAGCTCAACTGTAAATTAATGCGATCTTGATACCATTCTAGTGCATTGCTTAAATTGAAAAACTAGGTAATATAGCAAAGAGTTCATTTGAATATTTACTATGAAAGTAAATATAGAAAAGACAGAAAAGCAACCCTACTGCTGTGGGAAAGTGACTGGAGCCGAGAAACCAAATCAGGACCAATCACATTGACGATTGTTTGGATCTCATCAAAGAGCTCAAGGTAAATAAGGGCACGAGACCATATGTGGCAGCAATATTCTAAGCATGTATGAATGGCAAACACAGATATGAATTACAATTTACACAATCATGTAACCTCCAAATGTGGGTTCCTTTCACTCCAGACCTGAATTTGACTAGGACATTTGGGGCATAGTCAAAAGTCAATGTTCCATAACACCACAAAATTTCTGAAATCTGCCAATGTCCTAAATAGATAAAGATCATCCAATTTGGGCTTGTCAATGTTTCAGATCTCATTAAAACAGTCATTGATGCTAAAAGCAGATTCATTAAGTGGAGGAGTCGAGATAATCCATGCCAATTTTTTCTCAAAGCTCTCTTGCATAACATACGTCTTTTACTAAATTCATTCAAATGCCCCGAAAGAACTAAGCACCCATATTATATATACACACAATATATATCTCTTACTTTAATTGGTGGCATGGTATTCATCCATGTTAGTTATACAGAACTAAGTTTTAGCTTGTCAATATTATATCAGACACAAAATACCTCTTAAAGAGCACTTTTTGCATTCTCATCTTGTTTTTACAATGGATCTGGGTGATAAAAATAATAAGCATAGTGATAGGTTCTACAAAGACATACCCAAGATGTAATTAATATTAACACTGGTTTGTGATGGGTGACAACTATTGGTCCCTAACAACAGAAGACCAGCACACAAACATTTCTGAAAATATTAGAAATGAAGTATTTAATATTTGGTTATTTCCCCACTGTCATCTAAAGCTTCCTTCACAGCTGTTTAAAAGCCTTGTTTTTGTCATATAGGAAAATCCAACATGGCACGTAAATGAAATATTCGGCGAAAAATCTCATTCGTTAATAACATTTTAAACACCTCATAGAATGTAAAGTTCTTAAAGCAAACCTATGCCAAACAGTTTTCCTGAATCCTTGATGAAATAATGGAAACTGACCGTGGAAAACACAATTATGCACAAGTTTTTGATCAATCAGTAAACTTCTGGACCTTAATTGAAATTAAGTGAAAATTACCAACTGACTGTCACATTTTGACACCCTAGGAATGTTTATTTCCTTCAAAAGTCAATTTTATGCTTGAAATAGTTTCATTATGATTTAGGCTTTCTGACACCCCCACCCCACAAAAAAGAAAAAAAGGTTAAGGGGAAAATCTTTGTTTAGAACTAGAAAAAAAATGTAAACTTTTCACTATTTTTTCACATTTTACCACCTCAAGTCATTTACACCAACCAATTTTACTTTTAAATGAAAGACTATATCCTTTGCTTTCAGATTATAAACAGGTTATGTTGCATATCTCAAGAACCTGACAGATGAAGACATTCCTTAAGCAATCCAGAATCAGTGTTAATTTAGTCTAGTATCACTTGTATGGATTGCAAACAAGTTTTTGCTGTCAAAGATAAGGACAATAGTCCAAATGTAAATAGTCTCAGTTCAAAAGTTTATATCCATTTTGAACTGACACTATTTACATTTGGACTATTGTCCTCATCTTTGTCACCATATTTATTACATTTCAGCCGTTGTATGTTCCAGCCTTCTTCAGGTGGTTGGAATGTCAAACTGAATCCTTTATTTCACTCACTGGGGTAGACTGTTCTAGTTTCACGTGCCATGTTTGATGTCAGTTATCAGTTATTTCCAGTTAATTCCCCTCTCCAAGTTTTCCACTGCCTTAACTGGGTATTGAACTCATTCTTTGGGTGCTGTCACTGGAGATCTAACCAACGCCTTTATCCACTGTGTTATGTGTACAGTGAGTGAAGAAGGCCAGAGCGTACAACGGCCAAAACGTAATAAATATGGCGACAAAGATGAAGACAATAGCCCGAATAATGTAAAAGTGTACATAATACCTCATCTCAGAAATATACTTTTTAACTGAATTAAAGTTCATGACAGTAATTTCAATTAATTTTTATCATTTGTATGCTCAAATATAACGATATCCAGACCAGACTTCAAATTTGCAGGAAGCAAAGTTACCAATAAAATAAAGCAGGCAAAACTATGAAATGTGTGTGTGTGTCTCTAACCCATGTTTCAAATAACTTGTTTCATATTAGTGATAACAGACATTTAATAAAAAAAAAAAGCTATGAGAAAGAGAAGACTTCATCTATGATGCTAAGGATAAAATTGAAGCACATGAAATTTCTCAACTGCATCTTATCCTGCTAAACAAGGCCTGCTGTATAGCATTTACTTTCAGAGTTAGAGTAGTGCCAAATTCATGAGGGGGGGGGGGGTCCCATCAATAACATCTATTTCGATATCTAAAATAGATAAGCTCTTGATAAAATTCTTTATCCCTGGTCTGCACTGGTCTTGCCATAGATTGAACCGAGATAAAAGTAATCAAAACTTATAATGAAGTTAAAAAAAAAAAAAAAAAAAAAAAATTCAATGTGTAAATCAGTATAAAAAAATTCTATAAGAGTAATTTTTACTCAAATCATTACATCTTTGGAAAGAGATTTTGAAAGCAAACTTAGTTAAAAGAATTTGCTGAAAAATTCATCTTGAAAGTAAAAGTCTACAATTTTCCATTTTAATGAATCTGAAATTTAAAGTGGTTAGTAAATCGAAAAAAAACTAGTCTAAATTAGTTAATAGTGGCTAATAGTAATAAATCCAAAGTTCAAAATATCTAAACATGCAGAGGACAAAAAAAAAAAAGAAAAAAAGAAAAAGGCAATGATAATCACAAGCAAGCAAGATATCAACTACAACCACTACAAGTGGTATTCATGCAATAATGCATTAAAAAAAAAAAAATAAAAATAAATAAATAAAATATATATATAGAGAGAGAGAGTAAAACTAAAACAGTATTTTCATGGAATAAGTGAGTAATTTTGAAACTATCAAACCAATATCCACATAAATACAAAAATATAAATTTCAATTTAACAAATGTAAAAAATTATATTCTGAACTAACAGCTACTTTTTTCTTATATCTCTAGTTAATTACCAAAACTTACAATGATAAAAGCTAATGGAATTTAAGTGAAAAAGCTAATCAAAGTTGTAAAAGCATCCATAAAATTAATATGAAAAAATACCTATAACTTTTATTCTGCAATTATTTTCTTTCACCTATCACATAATGGTTAATCAAAATCAATTTATATTCAAATCTCAATTTTTGAAACAAGGCTGTATTTATTTTCATAACTCACTGAGGATAATTTTATGGCTTAAATGTAATATTTCATTACATTTCAATATAATCAAATTATAATTTATCAGATCAATATTTTACGAATACAAGCTTTATAAAACTATTTGACAGCTTACTTACCTAATTGTTGCTGCTGAGCAGCCAAAGCATACTGCTGCTGGGTAAGAACTGCAATTGGCTGCTGCTGGCGCTGAAGTAGCTAAAATTTAAATTTCAGAATAACTTTTTTTTTTAAATTTAGAAAGCCATTTAAACTTAAAGTCAGATTTAAAATGTTACTTGAAATAAATCAGAGCCATTATGTTGAATACCCTACAACTACCTTAAAGGTATGCAAAATTAGCTTAATGTATATCAGATATAGAAAGTTGCAATTCCACAATTGACTACCATCACATTATGACTACATTGGTACTGATAACTAGTGACTCAACAATACAATATACCAAGAACATCAATTGTGTATGACAAGTTGCCCAAAAGTATAACAATTCTTGAAACAAGAGCTGACATTGTCAATATAGCATCTTCCACAACAGGACATATAGCTAATGTCAAAATGCAAATGGTATCAACTTAACCATAGGTAACCAAAATTTACCAACATAAATGGGAATTATATAATAACTTTCAAACTAAATACCAAATTATATAATAGTTAAATATCATTCAGCAAATGAAAGTGAGTTATGTACTTACTTGGGTATAGTCCATGTTGAAGTTGGGACTATCCATTGATGGCATTAAATGATTTGGATAATCAAAGTGTACAGGATCAATTGCAACAGGTTCAAAAGTGTTTGGATCAATTTGAAATCCTTGCTGAGTTAGTGACTGCTGAGCTTCAAGAAAATCTGGCTCAGTTTTCATCAGCTTTTGACCATCAACTAAGATGGTGGGTTGGTTTACCTTTGTATCTTCTGTTGGCGAGTTTTGACGGCTTCCACTAATAAACCAATAATTGGGAAAGAAAATATAGACGATTACAGAAATATTTGAATTCTTTTGAAATAAAATTTATGATGTAAACTCTTTAGATTTACAAACATTTACATAGTACAAGATTAAGTTATTGAATAAAGCAGAAAATACAAACCGGTAACCATCATCTTCATCCAAACCATTCTGAAGAATTCCATTAGCTTGTAATGTATCTTTATTCTCAATATCATTACGATCTCCTTCACCACCTTCAAATGGAGATGGAGTCTTACTTTTCTTTTCAGCATTTTCAATGGAAGAATCTGGTGCAACCTAAGAAAAAAAAAAAAAAAAAAAAAATTTAACAAGCACTAATCTTGGAAAAAAAATTATATTATAGATATTCTTTAAAAAAGGATCAGAACACTTTCAAAAGTTGACAAATATCTTGAAAGAAACACTCTTAAAAATAATGGTCATCAAAATAATTTTTCATATATTATAACATTCAACTTACATAGCTTTTTAATCGATTAAGCCGTGGATCCAAATCTTTCCCAGCAGTTGGTGAGCTACTTAATACATATTCCACCATGTTAACTCCAAGTGCATTGGTTTCTGAACGTGGAGACAATACACTGTTTACTTCATTATTAGGAAAGCTACCAGCTCTCCTTTGAACAACAGTAAGTGGTTGTGATACTGCATGATCTGAAAAAAAGTTACATCATTATTATATTGAATAATCAATGCTATTTTTAAATTCAAGTAATGTTAGTAAAATATTACCAACAAAAATTAGACCAGAAACATATCCATTCTAAAAACAAAACATTAAAATACATTACAGTAGTTTCAAAACAGTTTTATTAAAAATATTAGTAAATTTTGAATCACTTAAGGTAATTACAAGAATCAAAAGTAAATAAAGTTCTTTACCAAAAGAAATTTTCAAATTGAAATATCTAAGATCTGCAGCATTTGTTTTGATGGCTTAAGTCAAAAACAATAAAAGGTTGATGTCTTCAAATAAAGAAATAAAAAACAAATGAACAATCTTGTATCTTCATGCCAGAAAAAAAGTGTGAAAAGCAGTTTTTCCCTTAACACCACTATTATTTTAACTACTTTCACTTAACAGTGAACAAAAAAAAAAAAAAAAAAAAAATCTATGATTAGAAATGTAATAAAACCTAAAAAGTGAATTTATATATTTTTTTTTTGTTCTTAGGAATTTACAACAAAAATATTAAACACTATTAGATTACCATATATACTCTCATATTGTGTCCTTTGAAGACCTAATTTTGAAACTAATTTGACTACAGTAAATGTATATATAGTTTGGTCAACAGCATAGCCAGGGCCAGCAGTACATACTGATTTTATATCTAGTGTATGATGTAACCACCTTAAAAAGTCACATGATACACGAATCTATACGTATTTATTTTCAAGAATAATTTTATATTTACAGCATTCTAAAAATACAAATTTATTAAAACTAATGAAATGCAAGACTTATTTACCAATTTATAAAAAATTGGAAATGGTTTTATTCATAAATTTATAAAAATTTGCTAAATTATTAAAATATGTGAATCAACTATAAAAGGAAATCCTTATTTAGCATTTTATAATGTTCAAATCAATTGGCAATTTGCAAATGTACCAAACATTCCAATAAACAATATAATAAATATTGTAAATAGTCTAACAGCATTTATTATTTTTTATTCTCAAGAAAAAAAGAAAATATACAGATTCACTTTCATAAGTTTGTTTTATTAAAATTCCAATAACTTTTCAAAATAAACATTAGCAAGTGAAGGTAGTTAAAATAAGAGCGTTGCCTAAGAGAAAAAAAAAAAAAAAAAAATGAACCATTACACAGATTCTTTGCAAGCATGAAGATCCAAGATTTAACACTTTAAAACAGTCTTTAGTTGAATAAAAACTAGAGCAATAGTATTAACATAAGTTTATAACATTTAGGTGTAGTTTTTTATTTATTTATTTTTTTTCTTGCTAACCTGCTGTACTCCAGGTGTCATCACGAGGTGTCCAGGGACTGCTGGAAAATATACCTTTGTTTCCATCATTATTTTTACTACCATCATCTTCAACATCCCATAGTTTTTTATGCGTATTCATCTAAAACAAAGATTTTCAAAATTTCAAGTTGACATATTTAAAAAATAAATAAAAAAAAAATAAAATAAAAAATTTTTAAAATTAAGTCTACAGTAAAATGACTGAAAATTTATGTAACAAAAATTACATTATTCTTTTTTTTTTACATTTGAAGTCCAAGATGGATCATGGAGCTGTAAGAAGTATATAGTCTTCATTTAGGGAAAAAGTAAAGTAAAACAGACAGTAAAACTTTAATTTCCAAATTACAAAGGGCGATTTTTATTATACTTTATTCAAAAAGTTTTTATATTGGTCACTAGCAAGTTTTCTAATTTGTACCTTATGGCTTTCTTCAGGAATTACAAAACAAATGTTTTATCCAACGCCTCAGAAATTGATTGTTCTTATTCTACTGTCCATGTTAGAAAGTATCTCAGTTAATTATTTTTTGTGACATTCATAGATTTCAATTTCTTTCCAGCTTAACTTAGTGATTGAACTCATTATCACCAGATGAACGATGCTTTTATCCACAAAGGTTTGTTCTTCCTTAAAGGATCCCATATGAAGCTTTTATATGCTTGGCTTAGACCATATGTGTCATTCTATCAATCATACAACTTTTCTTCCAGCTTATGACTTTTGATGGATGCTTACTGTTGGTAAGCTGTCTAAATGCTTTTGGACACTATCCTTATGTTATATGGACTACAATTCATATGAAATCTTAGGTGTAAGGAAAACCATGGTAGTTTTTCAACTACTGTCCTCCAACCATTCAATTCTACTAATGGAATCTAATGTTATGCTTGGCAAGTAGTAGTTACTCTGAAGAATGTGCCTTATATAAATTCTCTAGGGATATCTGTTTAGGTTACACATGAGCTTTGCTTAGTGTTGTAAAAGATGTTAAACAGCAATGGAATAGGGAGGAAATGAGGACAATTTGCTATAGGGTGCTCCATTAGGTCACGTAAAAAAGCAGCATATCACGATGAAAAAAGGCTCATAAATCAACAAAAACAAAGTTTTGTCTCAATATGTTGTTATTAATTGAAAGCTAAAACATTAAATTTATTACTTACAGTAAGTAACATATTCTGGTGTCTTTCAGATAGAAATTATATAGATTGGAATGTCAAATATATGCTCGATTTTTGTTTAATTTTCTTAAAAGTGGCCATTTTCTTAAGTTTTAAATTTGTAAACAAAAACAAAATTTTGATCTTAAACTTCTTCCTAAAAAAAATTAAATATTTTTGACACGTTATTTGAGTAAAATTAGAAAATTTAAAGTTAAATTAATCTGATATGAAACAAACAGAAATCGTTAAGAAATGTTTGCATACAAATTTTTATGCCATAAGTACTTATGGCATAAAAATTTGTATGCAAACATTTCTTAACGATGTGTGACTATCAAAGAAATCGATTGTGATGAGGTGATGACATTACTATGGGTGATCAAAATTGACAATTTTTGCAAAGTAAGCGAACGTGATTTTCGTTTTTAACTAGTACTTTTTAAATATTAACATTTTTATTCAGCAATTATGTAATATCTATTTTTTTATTTCATACTTTAATAGTTTAAAGTTTTTTATTAATTAGATAATTGTTTAAAATTTTTTAAGGATTATGTCATGTATACATTTCCATACGTAGAAATTATGAATGTTTTTTTCAATAAAATTTTTTTTAAAAATTATTTTAAAAATGTTCAGGGTCAAATGACTTATGTGCTTTTCGAATTTCGATTCGTAAATTTACTTTTTCATTAACGTTATCATTGCATTACATGCTTAAAAGCAATCAAGAATTTTAAACGATTTTTGAAGTATTAAGAAGTTAATGAAAAAAAATTTTAAAAATGGAAAAATATTTGTAAAAATACATTATTCATCAAAAAATTTTATTTCTTCACAAAATAATGTCCTTAATATAACGTATTCACAAAAACAGGTGAAAGCTTTTCTAATTAATGTATGTCATACTTTTTTTTTACATTTTTTTTTTTTATAATTCAAAGCAAATTTTCTATGAAACCAGATACTGTTTTACAAAAAAAAAAAAAAAAAAAAAAAAAAAAGTGATTTACTTTCTACAAAGAGTCCTGTTTATAAGTAATAAAACAAATTCCTCAGGTAAAGACTTAATTTCTCAAAATTTCATGAAAATATGTAAGTGGGTGGAAACATGTTTAAAAAAAAAAAAAAAAAAAAAAAAAAAAAAAAAATCTTTTTAACAAGATTTTCTAAAATTTCAAAAATAATTTCGTTCAGTTCTGAATAAGTCCTGAAAATTTCATTTAAATCCGACAATTATTTGATTTTTGCAAGAATTTCCTAATTAACGTGTGTTTTCCTCAGGAAAAGCGCAAAATAAAACCACCCTTTTTTTTCTTTTTTTTTAATCTTATCACGCTTTATTAAAAAAAAAAAAAATTTTAACCAAAATTTTCTATGTGCTAGAAAGGAGTAAAAAATTTCAAAAAATACTTAGGTCTTTCCTCTTCATAACAAACATATTGAGACAAAACTGTTTTCGTTGATTTATGGACATTTTTTCATCGTGATATGCTGCTTTTTTTTTTTTACGTGACCTAATGGAGGATTCTCATTTGCTACAATGTGTGTAGCATGGCTGGTCCTAGCCATGTAGATTAGAACTGGTGGAACTAAGCTGAGCAGATTTTAGTGGAAGTACAGTCATAGGCTTGCAACTTTTCATCTGTGAGAGAGAAGTTGTCAGGCTCAAAAATAATCTGTGTCATGTTTTTGGACTATTTAGACCACACTGGAAAATGAAGACTAGACAGCCTCAATGGGTTATTTAATGCCGACAAAATTTTTTTTTTTTTTTTTATTGTTGGCGATTTTTTTTTTTTTTAAATCTATTTCTGGTAATAATTTCCTTTCAAATATGTACCACTGGTAACATTTTTCTTTTTTCAAAAATATATTGTTGGTAATATTTGTTTTTCCAAAAATGCATTGCTGGTAATAATTTTTTTTACTAAGTATTTCTGGTATTAAAACCTATTTTTACACTTTCATAGTGTTTTGACCAAAGTTACAATTCCATTGAATAAAGCTTTGCATCTTGATTATGTATTACGAATTATGAAATTTTACATTGCCAATTTCTTTTTTTTATATATATATATATATATATATATATATATATTGTGAAGTGTCCATTTCTATGTACTTCAGATTATTAGTGTTTTGATTCTTATGTTTTGTTCTTTGAACTTCTTTTGTTTCTACTTTGTTTGATTTTGCTCCCTTAGTTTTACCATTCAGTTCTTTTAATGAACTTTGTCTAGATGATGATCTTTCCCTTGTTTGTGATGGGCTAGAGATTTGTTCCTCTATGTCCATTTTCCTTGTTTCTTCAATAACAGTTTCAATTTTTTTTTTTTTTTTTGTATCTTTTCATTCTCTTGAGAATCTATTTCTTTTTCATTTGGATTTTTTGGGTTTAATAGTTTTGTAGATGTAGAGTCATTTTTGTTTGGTTGACAATATAGGGTTTGTTTTTTCCATTAGGTTCTTTTAATGATCTTTGTATAGATGACCATTCCCTTGTTTGTGATGGGCTAAAGTTTTGTTCCTCTATGTCCATTTCTCTTGATTCTTCACTAAAAGTTGAGTTTTTTTTTTTTTTTTATGTACCTTTTGATTCTCTTGAGAATGTTTAGAGGTTTCTATTTCTTGGATTTTTGTACTTTGGTTTGGAATTTTCAGATTTAATTGTTTTGTACATGTAGAGACTTTTCTTTGAGGTTGACAGGACAGTATTTTTTTTTTTTTTTTGAGTTTGATTTATGAATCATGTACATTTTAGTAGTTCTATTAAACTTTTTAATTCGTTAATAAGAGTTAAAAGATCTTGGCTTCTTAATGCATTGTTTTCTTGGATGACTTTGTTGATTTGATATTTTAGTGATATTTGCATACGACTCTTGAAGTGAATTAGATTCAACCTGTTTCCTGGAAGGAAATATTTTGCATGTATTTTCTTTTATTTCCTTTTTCCAAATATTACACACTCTGGAGTCTGCTGAATGTTTTTCCTTACAGTGTGGACATAAAGGAGGCCTTTCACAAGGTGATTCATCATGCTCAGTTTCTGGTTCCCCAAATCTTCAGATTTATGTTCTCGTACAAACGTTCTAAAGATGACCAAGTTTTTGACATCTACAGGGATTAGGAATGTATGGCTCTACCTTGGCTATTGTGTAACCTATCTTTTTTCTTTTGATAGAGAGTTTGTCAAATGTCAAAACATGTGTTGGTGTTTATTACTGTGTGATTTTTTTTACTTGCATTCTTTTAACATGTTACTCCTTGCTTTTTTAGGGTGTCATCATTTTCAATTTTTTCTGATGAACAAAGTGACAGTTCTGAGCATTTTATTACTCCTTTTGATAAATTAAGAAATTGATGGGGGTAGGCCTTGACTTTGTTGTCAATTTGGTTGATTTTTAGCAATTTCTCTGCGTCTTTTTTGGATATCACTTGAATTAATAGATAGGTACCTCCACAAGATCGCTAAAAAGAGCATAGCATGATGAAAAAAAAGACGCCAAACTTGACGAAGATTTTATCGTCTAAATGTTTGTTATTATTAAGAGGAAAGATCAAAGTATTTTTAAGGTATTTTTTTTTACATTTTTTAATCGTTCCTAGCACATTCAAAATGTTAAAAACCTTTTTTTTTTATAAAAAAATGGGAAATCTCACTTTGAAATTCTTTTAAATATGAATTGACATTTTTTTCAAAACTTATTTTAAAAAAATCAGAAATTGTTATTTTTAAGGAATACTTTCAGCGCTCTAATTTTTTTTTTGTAATTAGCTTTCACCTTTACAATGCTTCATGGAAAATACATATTATAAAGAAATTAAAATAAGACTTAAGAGTTTCATATTTCATAAGAAAGGTATCTAATTAATTTATAGGTACCTTTCTAATGAAATTTTATGAGAAGTGTACATTAAATACTATATTTCCATAAATTTTATTATTAATTTTGATATTTCATTTATGGAAAAATGTCATAACAGATTAATATAAAAATAAGATTTTATTTATTTTTTTTTTTTTATTTTAAGCATTTCACCAAGCATGGAAGCCACTAGGGAATAAGGTTACAGAAAATTTAGAGCAAGATCAGATAGGAGTGATAGAAGAAAGGATGAGGTTAGTGGATAGATCAAGGCAACTGGAGATGTCGATTGACAGTACACTTGAATAGCTGGAGATTATAGCTCACAGGGAAACAGGAGAAGGGGAGTTCCACAGGCGAGAGGTGCGAGACATGAAGCTATTAGAGTAGTGAGAGCGGGATGCCAGCCTCGTAGGTCGCTGGAACTCATAACGTCTGGGAACCAGCGAATGCAGCTCCTCGGAGCAATTTCCATGAAAGTATTTTTAGAACAGACAGAGGGAGGCGACGGCGCATCTTTGAGAAAGTGACTGTAGACGAGACACTTTCTCAGACTTTCATATGATACCGAGACACTTCTCAGTTGAAATTGAAAAATCAAATTAACTTCTTCACATGTGTTTAGCAAAAGTAAAGGCCTCAACAGCAGAGAACAATGCTTAACTCAAATAATGCAACTT
Organism: Acanthosepion pharaonis; assembly: GCA_903632075.3. Lineage (NCBI taxonomy): Eukaryota > Metazoa > Mollusca > Cephalopoda > Sepiida > Sepiidae > Acanthosepion > Acanthosepion pharaonis. The sequence continues at coordinate 641,263 of CAHIKZ030001167.1, forward strand.
AATTGTATTCTGGTTGGTACTTTATAATTACAGCCTGATTATAAACACAAAATTACATTTCTTAATTACTGCGGATCTTCTGATCAGTCAAAATGATACAATTTACAACACGCTAAAAAAAGATCTATCTCATGAGGAGACTTAGGAAACCCGATGCACCTTTTAACTAATCTTATAATATTTTAACAACTTAAATGTAAAAGTTTATTATAATTAAGAAATAAATAATTGTATTAAAAATTCATTTTTTCATTGAAAAAATATTTTTGCTTTCAGAAAATATTGTCCATATTCAAAAAAGAAAATAAAAGCATTTGAAATTAAATAATATCTTTGTTTTATTGAGTTTTGCATGTTACAATTCAGAGCAGATTTTCAGGTAGGGGAGATCAAATTAAAAAAAACAAAAAAAAAACAACACAAACAAAATTTGCATTCCTCATAGCCCTGTGCTTTTTAACTATTGTAATCCCTAAACCCGATGCGATCAAATTTCTAGCATTTTCATAAAATGGGGGGTAAATAAAAAAATAATAAAAATAAAAAATTTATATATATATATATATATATATATATATTTCTGCCATGACTTTAATAAAAAGAAAAAAAAAAAATAATAATTTCCATCATCTGTGAATAGTTTCTGAAAGTTCCATTAACATCCGACAATTATTTTTATTTTTGGAAGATTTTCCAAATTAATGAGTCTCATACCAAAAAAAAAATGTGCTAAAAATTGTGTTCTTTTACTAGTTCTGGTGATACAAAGAGAAACAAGGTTTGTTTTTGTTTTTTAAAAATCAAAATTTAGAATGTTCTAAAAAGGAAAAATTTTAAGAAATAATTAAAAAACTTTCTTCTTAATAATAACAATCATTTAGACGATAAAATTTTGTTTTCATCAAGCTATGCTCCTTTTTTTTAGCGATTTCATGGAGGTACCTAATAAATAGAGTTATTTTTCTTTATTTTCTTTTACAGATTGTTGCTTGATCATGTTTGAAATAACCCTTTGCAACACGAAAGGAGACTTTTGATATATCACCCTCTACAACAATGAAAATTGGAAATAGATTTTTTTTCTATCACATTTTCACTTTCAGAAGTCATAATTTTATTTTTTGTATTCACTATCTGCGCTCCCCACCCACCTTGGAGTTCCTTCTTAAGGGACACTATCTGGGGGGGGGGGGTTAATCCCATTCGCCCTAATCCGCCAAGGCTACAGTATAGTTGTGATGAGAGTGGATACAAGCACCTGCACTCCCTCACCATATCTACCCAAGTATAGTATGATGTAAGGTTTTGTGGCCCTGTCGGACCCATTATCTATCATCCCAACTAGTCCTTGCGACATGTGACTAGCCGATTGGAATGGGTTGGGCTATTCCATCCGCCCATCTATCCCAGGTAGGGACCGAAGTGACATGTTGTGGAAATGTCATTTTATACCAGACTAGGAGTCACTCACACACCAGGACTGTCCCCAGGCATCATGGGTTGCCACCCACGGCAAATCAGTGGCCCCATTATGGGGAAATTTTAGTTTTTTGAAATCAAGTTTTGTGAATGTGCACTTTATATACTGCAATTTGGGTTGATGGTATTATTATTACAAAAAACCCATTCTTACACTTTCCTAGTGTTCAGACTCCAGATAAGGGGGAGGGGGGGAACTATTTACTAATACCCGAGACCCTAACGCATGCTATCACCCCAGGGAGGACCTGCCTGAGAACAGCAACTAAGAGCGGGTCCTACACTCCTCAAAACCTCCTGATCACAGGCCTTGCTGCTGGATTTTTTTATCATCATACCCAGGGCACAGGAGAAATACAGGGAACTAACCATTTTTCCTGCATCTTTAGTGACAGATCATATGTACAAGCTCCACTTGAGAACTGGGTTATTTAAGGCCTAATAGTTGCTCAAGGTATAGGGCCCTCCCTATGAGAACATTCATTCATCATGACTGGTGATAGTTCATGGTCTGATCAGCAATGGTGCAACATAACTAGTTTGGTTTCAGAGGCATTGAATGTAACCAGACACCTACCAGAGATATCAGAGGAGAGATCAGCTGCCAATCTCTGGTCATCTAGAGCTTTGGTAGAGCACCCATATACTGTTGTATCAACATAGATATTCACAGATGATCAGAGTATACTCTTAGGCAGATCCTTTATGCAAAGTAAAAAGAGGGTCGGTTCAAGAAGCAACCCCTGGAGGATTGCCTGCATTGATTGCAAGGGCCCCAGAGGACTGGCCATTAACAACTACTTTTAGGGATCTACCCATTAGGAAGGACTGAGATTCTTCCAGTGATTCTATAATGAGAGGGTCCTTGAGATGCATCTTGTCTAGTGGTTCACCATCTGTGAGTAATGGTAGTTAGGACATCAGCAGTGGATTGTGCCAATCAAAACCTGTACTATTTGTCGCTCAAGAGATTATTCCTATTAAGGTAATCAACAACCTTGTTGATTATAGCTGCAAAAAGCTTGCTAAAGACAATGAGGAAACTAATGGATCTATACTAAGAGAGGGACGAGCATTCACCAACATTGTTGAAAATCTGGCATACACCTGACTTTTCCAGACTTTGGAAGGATTTCTCCTTTAAGCAGCAGTTAAATAATTTTGCTAAGATCAGGAATAGTTTCAGGTTGATATTCTCAGACAGCCATTGAGATTTTGTCTAGCTTTCTTAGGGTCAAAACCTGGGCTGTAATAAAAAATACTACCGAGATTGTGCACAGTGAGATAGGGGGAAAATCAAGGGGATGTTCTATGTACTCTAATGTTGAGCTAGAGGCAAAGAGCTTTGCATTATCTGGCAAAGAAAAATATTAATTACTAATTTGACTGTATTAAAAAATTTAAATTAAAACTTACAGCATATATGAAATTTATACTCTTAAGTCCTTAGCATTATTAAGTTTTCACATGCAATTCTTTAATTTTTCTAATTTTGCATTTCATTTTTTAAATGAGAAATTGTCAATATACTTTAAGTATTGTTCTCATCTATAACAATAGATCTGTAACACCTATATTAATCAAGATGAAAGCAATAGGTAATAAAACTGAAAATTTTTTTCTTTATTATAATTGTAGTCCTCTTTCATAGTGCATTTTTTTCAATGATGTCATCTTGAAACAGTTTGCCATCATCATAAAGAGACTGCCAACTGACAGTTGATTAAAATGTATTTGGTTCCCTGGCAGTTGAACAACAAGAGTTCAATCCATGAACATATCCCAGTTCAGTGAAGGAAACAAACAAGTGACACAGAGGTGAATAAGACTAGTCAGCATTAACTGCCATAAACATTTCCTAAGCATGAAAAGTGGAATAACACTAACCCCAGGCTTGCTTCAAAATTCCATGTTACCAGTTACAGAGATACCTGAAAACAGTCAGCATTATAACCAATACATTGTGAGCATGCTAGTCTAAATAATAATAATAATACAATTAAAAGTTATACACCTCCTTTTCTATATACTTTATTTAAAAAAAAAAAAAAAAAAAAAAAAAAAGAAAGAGATAATGACTAAATGAAATAGAATATAAAAAGTTACCTTGGAAACTCTCCCTTGTGTCAAGTAGGGTGCTCCTGCCATAGGACCAGCATCTGCCTGTGGATATCTCATCACCTACAAGAATTAAACAATATCACTTTTGGAAAAAGAAAATACAAATATAGCAAATTGGTCAAATTCCTTTCAAAAAAATTTCAATTAAAATTATAGTTACATTATAGTAGCCAGTAATTAATGCCAAATTAATATTTCATCATTTTACAGCTGAAATAGCACAGTTCTATGCTAATAGTTTCTTCACTCACACTTGTGGAACTCTTCTGGTATTTTGCTTTCCAGTCAACCTTGATCTTCAAAAAATTTAAATGCAATGTTATCCTGTTATTCTTTTATTGGCCTCTCCCAATGTTTCTCATTCTTTCAAAGTCAGTAACCCCCTAGTGTCTTAATGGTTTTACTGCCTTGCTCTATGAGGGGAAAAAAAAAAAAAAAAATCTCCAGCATATACTTGCTACAGCAAGTTATATAAAATTAACAGGCTGAACAAGTTAATTTTGTCTTCAAATATTAATAAGGAAAATTAAACGAGGCCAAGATAAACTTATCAAAAGCTCAGAAGTATACATCCAAAAACTTTAAAATACTAGTTATAATATAGGTTAAAAAAAAAAAAAACTAAACTATAGTTTTTAACATTTCTAAAATTTAATTTTTAGCAAACAAATCTCTAGAGAAAAAAAAAAAAATTTCTGAAACTTTATTTGAAGAATATTAAAATATAATTAATCAGATGTGAATCAACTATTTACTTTAAATTTAAAATATGACAATTTTTAAATAATGTTATTCTATGTTCTATAAAAAAAATTAACTGATGAATATAATGCAAGAGCCTTTTAAGTACTCAGTAATCTAAAAAAAAATTTAGGAAAATATTCTCCATAATCTAATTTTTATTGAATTTTGGCTCTAAATTTACTATAGTTGTCACTTATTTTCATGTATAATACGCAACTTTATCCATAAGATTCAGCATGAAAAAAAAAAAAAAAAAAAAAAAAAAAAAAAATTTAATTATTCAAAAATACTTAAATTTTTGATGAAAACTGTTCTCATTAAGTTTGGAGCATTTTTTGTGGAAGTACCTAATTAAATGAATACATTAACATGACCATTTTGGCTCTCAGATTTATATTAATGTTATCAAATGCTTATATTTTAACTGATTCAATATTAGAAAAACATCCTGAATCTTTGTATTTATAAACAGTAAAAGTGGGTACCTCCACTAATTCGACTAATTCACAATACCTAAAGTTTAAAATGAATTTTAAAAATTAAAACCATTTTATCTTTAAAAAAAGATAAAAGGATTAAATTTACCATTTCCAGTAAGCAAAATATTGGAATCAATTCACTTTTTTTTTGGCTAAAAATAGATTAGTGCCCTTTTTTAATTATCTGTCATCACAATGTAATTTTCTTTATTAAAAATCTTCCAAAAATAAACTGATTGGAAGTATAATTAATCTGATTTGAAACAAATGTTAAGTTGACAGTGACAGAAAAATGAATTTAAAAAAAAAAAAAAAAAGTGGCGGTGATCAAGTAACACTTGTAAATCCCTTAACAAGTGCCCCTGAAGGTGTTGACAGCTTTGTTATTTTACAGAGACTGTAGCTGTTAAAACAAATTAAGAAAATGAGAAGTGAATGCTTTTTTTTTTTTGTATAATTTTCAAGTAGCCAGCAATCTTAAAAATGTTGTAATCTAATTTTAGGAATGTTGGCTTTAAATTTACTAGTAGTCATTGATCTTATTTTCTGATAATGTTGTGTATGGTCAGCCATACTGTCAAAATGGACATGTTTTATATATATATATATATATATATATATATATATATATATATATATATAATTTTAAATCTAAAAATCTTAGTGCATGAAGATTTGTATTAAGCTTTTACCATTTTCACTTAGTAAATATTGTCATCACTTAATAGCCTAATGAGGTCAGAGTTCTGAAGAATTTAAGATTTTGAAACTATTAAAAAAAATTCTTGTAAAAATTCATTATTCATTGAAAAATTTTCAAGTATAAAAATCCTTAATATATATTATTTATAAAAGCAATTAAAAGCTTATCTAAGAAAATAATGTCAGTTTCATTAGTTTATATTTCACAACTCAGAGCATCAGGAATTGAATACCTGTTTGAAAAAAAATTAAATGGATTTACATTCACCAAGCAATTAAATTCTGTCCTCAATTTGTTTTATTAGTTAAACACAGGACATGTTTAACTGATAAAACAAATCAGAAAAATAATTTTTGTACCAAGATTTTCTAAAATTAAATTTCATTCATTTGTGAATAACTCCTGAAATTTTCATTAAATTCCAACAGCCATGCTACTGCACACACACACATATATATATATATACACACACACACACACAAAAAAAGCCTTAAGTTTAAACATGTTAAGAGTAAAAGAGTAAAAAAGAAAAAATTAAATACCTTGGCCTTTTCCTCAAACATTTTTACAAACGTTTTTCTTAATTTGGGGCCCTTTTTTTTTTTTTTTTTATCATGCTATTTTTTCTTCTTTACCAAAAAGTGGAGATACCTAGGTAAAGCCTCAATTTTCCCTCTAACCAAAATTGAATTAGCACTTTTTTTTTTTCGGGGGGTATTAAAAAATTGTTTAAATAATTGGTCACTTCAATACTTTTTGCATGTTCCTATGAAATAAAAAATGTAACAAAGTAAAAATTCATATAATTATTTGTTTACAACATGTCAAATATTTTGCAAATAAAGTGAAACTAACAAAACCATTATGTGTTAATTTTAATCAATTAAAAAAAAAAAAAAAAAAACAGTAATGGTATCGATAAAATCAATTCAGCTCAATTCAGCAAAATAATCCTAAAAAAATTACAAAATTAAAAAAATACTCAAGTTTTTGAGATGTAAACAATGAAAATCAACTTGTACAATAAATCATTTGTGAACAGGGATTAGAAAATTATTTCAATTTTTTTTTTTTCTTCTTAAATTTCTTAGTACCACAACAAAACAGATTCTTCATAATGAGGTATACTGGAGATTTACAAAAAACATTAACATTTCAAATACAGTTTAGTTATGATTTTTTTCATTTCTATCATACAATTTAAAATAGGACAAATCTTCATATGGAGAAGAAAAAATGCTTAGATCTCACACAAGTTAAATAAATTGTAAAGTCATAACTTTCCTGAAATCAAATTAACTTCTACAGGACAAAATTTTTGAAATATATAAATTTGGTTATTTAAAAATACAAAATTTTAATGAATTAAGTACATCAAAATTTAAAAGGAACTGATATACAAAAAAAAGGACACGGTAAAGCACACCACAAGTTTAAGAAAGGAATGATCCATATGATTTAGGAAAAAATTTGAAGTGGATATTTTTGTAATAAATGCAGAATCACAAGATTCATAGTCCTAATCTCAGAAAAGCAAAAGAAAAAAAAAAAAAAAAAAAAAAAAAACTCTTCAAAATTTACATGAATGGATGAGCTGGAATTAGATAATGGATTCATATGCATTTAAAAGACCAAACAAAGACAGTCTAACCCTCCCCACTAGCGAGCAACAGTTTCATATAAAGACGACTTACAAAGTGAGATATAGTAAAAAAAATATTCTTTTAAAATAAAAAAGGTGTCAAGTTATTTTTTAAGCCCTAAAATATTGGAAATCACTTCTACAATTCGGGGGAAGGTAGGTATATGATACAGCAATCCAGAAAATTGACAGGTGGGGGGAGGGGTAATTAAAGAAGTTAAGCCTTAAGGGAATTATCTTAAATTTCAGAAATTTTTGATTTCCATATACAAAAATATTTTTTTAGTGTTCGGTTCAATCTTAGGTCTCCTTAAGAAACTGAATATCTTTGTTATGATTTTTAAATAAATCCAAATCTAATGAAACTAAAAAGACTATTAACACGTGTCATAAGTAGTTAAATAAATCTAAGCATTTCTTTTCCAATTTTCATAGATAAATTTTTAATACCACAACTCAAACATAATTGCAGACTTATTTGCTTACAAAACTTAAAATAAGAAGTCAGAATACTGACAAAATAGCAAATAAATAAAAAAAAAAAAAAGCAAAATTCGAGGCAGTTTAAGGTTACGAAATGCAAATTTTAAAGATTAATATTAGATAAAGTGTTTAGAATAATAAGAAAAATAAATCTTTATCAAATCAAGACCGAACAATTTTTTTTATCACTGTTAGAATTCTAACAGAAAATTGTAATAATAGACGAGTAGTGAAAATAACAAAGAAAGGAAATAGGTGTCGGTAGGAGGAATGGTGATAGTAGTAAAATAAGCTAGAGAAGAGGGGAACAAGTTGGTTCATTTCCTGCTAGTTGTACTTAACCTTTGTTTAATGTGTGGCGAGACATTCAGAGTTTTTCTAATCCCCCAATAAAGAAATGAAAATTCGAACTGGAAGCATACTACACGAAACGTAAGCACAAATAAATGTCATGTTTAATGTAGGGATTGCAATAATAGAGATACCTCTCTTTGACCAAGGCTGAGCGCATGGAACTCCCTTTCCAGGTCCTGAACAGCTATCCCACGACCCTAAGAAAAGAAAAAAATTAACGACAATAAAATAGTTTAAAAAGATTCATTATAAACAGATGATAAGCATTTATTCGAAGTCAGTAAATAAATCAAAACAATCGCTTCCATAAAACGAGTTCTTGTTTCTCATATTCAATCCGAGCTGAAAAGTGTAGACAGTTGAAAATATGAACTAACCTGCTCAATAATACTGTCGTCGCCAGGAGCCCATCGTTTATTGCCGTAATTGACGAGTTCGGCATCTGTCTGTGGTCTCTGAAAAAAATATCCGACTCTTGCATCGTCTTGAGAGCGAGTAGCAACTGCGTGTTGTCGCATCCCCGCCATGTCTTGTCCACCGTGACCACCGCCACCGTTTGTCAACATTCCCCGATTGGTGTCCCAGGCAACTTCAGACATCCTTAGAATAGGCATCGAGCGAACATTATAAGGTTTTGTAGTCTGTAAGAGAGACAACCAACATCTTTATAAAGGTGTATAGATGAAATTATAAAAATTCAGTTTCGATTAACTATACAGACAGCGACTAATTGGTCTCCCGTTTTAACTTATAAGAAAAGCAACAAATAACAACATGGCGGGACGGACACACAAGACTTCTGAACAGAAACACGCTATTTAGAAACAGAGACGTAATCAACATTCATTGAATGACTATATAAAATACAAATAAAGAATATTTTAAATTTAAGTATGATCTCTGAATGAAGTCTAAGTAAAAAACATTTGATCAAGAATACAAACCGTGATGACATTGGATAAAGATAACGCTGTATAACAACCAATTCACAACATGGCGAACGACATTTAGCGTACGCAATGCATGATGGGTACCATGTGCTGAAGCAAGGGCTGCAAAATAAAACATGTCAGATCACATGATTGACGGCCCGGGAAGTTCAGTTCTGAATTTGTCTTTGTTTCTTCTCGATGACTACACTTCATAATTTCGTTTAATCTCTACAAAAAATATTGTTCCATTTAGGCCTCATTGGTCATTATATTATCTAAAACTTTGCAGAAATGTTCAATGTGTTTATAATTATGCTTATTTCTGATTTTTTTTTTAACAATGTAATGGAGGATTTTTTAAATTTCAGTAGCTAATTTTAAAATTCATCTTCATGACATGAAAGTTCATATTATTTAATCTTGTATTTTATATAATAAAAAGAAATAGTATTTTCTATTAAATATCAATATTTTTTATACTTCATGATATTTTTTACTGTAAAATACTAAGCATCCTAATATAATTGCTTCAAATGATTTAATATTGAATATTCTGAGATTGGATTAATATTTTAAAACCTTTTGTTCCTTCTTGTATGTCATGCTTTGTGGTATTTTATGTTTAATATAAATTGTGTGGGCATGTTATTCACACAGCTGTAAACAAACATCCACAATGGTCATTCCTCTTAACATGCTTCTACAGTATAAATCCTCAACTTCTCCCCCAAGCTATGGGTAAATAGCAGAACAGACCGGGTTCTATAGCCTTGGATGGCAACTGGTCTACTGCACAAAGAAATCTACCTCGTCAGTCATGTATTGAAAGATACATGATCGCCTAAGTGTGTATCACGCATGGCACATAACTGACTGATATCTGCTGCCAAGAAGTACATTTTTTAAATATTTTTTAAAGCAAAGTAGCAGAATGAAAATTATCAATACTTTTTATTTCTAATTTTTCTTTCTTTGCTAAGGTATGAGACTAGTGTTTGTGAGGAAAAAAACTTTAAAAATCTATATAAATAAATTAATTTAAGATTAGCAAATTAGATAGATTCAAATCACAATGGACACATCATGAAAACATTTTATTAATTTCAAACAAAATAAAAATGTCTTTTTATTGAAAATTATTAACTGAGTGAATTACTAAAAATTTAGTTAATTTATAATTTACAGAGAAAGATAAAAATTAAAAATTTCTTCTTTTCCTTTCCTTTTCTTTGTGGATGAGTTTTACAACAAATTTTTACATGGCCAAATTTTTACAAGGCCAAATTTACAAGGCCAAATTTTCAGCCTGAGAGGCTGAAAATTTGGCCTTGTTATAATTTGTTATTGAAATCAGTTATGCCAGAAGGCAAAACTAACCATAGACAAGTTATTAAATTGTGATACAATGTCGAGATGTCACAAAAATATCTGTCATGCTTCGAACAGAAAATATTTGAGTATATATTTATGTAAATATGTAAAATCTGACATCCCACAATATAAGTGGTATACTTTGTAATTGAAAGATTATTCTTAGACAACCTTTAGACTCACTAATGACAAAATTATAGTAGCTTAATTCCTTATAATATATTATATTTAATATTTTATCTTGCTCTGTTTTTTAATCTATATTTTATTTCACTGAGCACTATTTTAGCTCATAATATTGTTTAAATAGTGTAGCTATTCCCCACATTATTGATTTTATATATATATATATATATATATATATATATATATATATTAATGTGGGGAATAGCTACACTGTTTAAACAAAATTGTATCATGGACTCTCAGTTTTGACATGTATGTATCCAACAGTTAAATCAATTCAAGTGTATATGTTCTCACATAACATTTCAGACAGATTTGCAGACAAGGCCACAAATGATGTTTTGAGACAAAGGCATTGGTAATCATAATGATGCTTTTGTTTTTGTTCTTGCTTCCCTCAGGCATTAAAGATAACCAGTTTCAAAGTCATTGATGTCATTGAAACACCTAGCTCTCTATTCCTTATGATCCAAGGCCACACACTCAAAGGTTTTAAATGAAATTGACAGCTGCAAGATTGCTCTTCATCTTGTCTTTAAACCTGAGTGATGACTTCCCTACATTTCTTATTCCAGCTGACTGTACATGAGGACTTTAGGTATCCTGTCATCATTCATTCTGATGACAAGGTCAACCCAATTCAATTGTGATTGCATGAGAAAAGTCTCAGTTCATCCAATTTTTCACTTTGTAAAGAGTCAGCATTTGTATTTTCTCTTTCATCCACAAATTGTCTGTAAGCATTCTTTGTGGAAAATATCTAGTTGATTAATATGTGATTGATATGATGTCCACTTTGCTGACCCATACAAGAGCATGGTATGAATGACATCTTTATATACTTGGATTTTTGTGCCTAGGTTTAAACACTTCTTATATCAAAGGCAATGATGGAGTTTACCAAATGTATTAGTAGCTTTGGCTATTCACTTAACTATCTTGTCATTAAAAGATGAACTGGAATTTACTCTGCTGCTCCAATATGTAAAGAATTTCAAATATTTGAGATTCTTCCTCTCAATCTTAATGGGAGAATTTGGAAACTGGTGATTTTGTTTGGGACCTCTAATTTGCTTTGGAAGAAAAGTTTGTTGATGGACGACTTCCATTTTCTTAATGACAGCTTTACCTGCATTAGAATAATGATCTACAAGTTCCTGAGTATCTTCAAACAATGTTACTACAAGTGCTGTATCATCTGTAAAATGCAGGTTACAAATGATGCAAGTTCTCAAAAGCATCTTAGCTTTCAACTGTTAGTGGTTAAAAGTCTACCGCTTGTACCGAATTGGATTTTAATAGCAGTGTCCATGTTACCAGAGGCATACCTGAGTATTGTAGAAAAGAATCATACAAAAAGAACTGAAGCTCTGACACAGCCTTGTTTTCTGCTGTTCATGACATCAAAAAATTAGAAAATTCTCCATCTGGCTGAACAGCTGCTTTCATCCCCTGTTAGAAAGAGATGATGACATTGAATATCTTGTCAAGTATATCAAGCTTCTTGAGCACTGTCCAGTGTCAGGGCAGGAGCATCTTACCCCTAAAGACCTTGGCATTTTTGGGGCTCCGTTGTGGCCTCTGCCATTTTTTTTCAGCACTGTTTTATGGCAATTTTTTTCTTATTTTTAAACTGACATTACATTGTCAGTCATCAACTTATGATATACATTGTGTATCTGCATTGCTGCTGTGGTGCATACTATGCAGAAACTGTCAATGAGATTGAAACCTAAAAGGGCTAGTTTCAACAATGTTTTTTTTTGCTTTTTCTACTTTTTCCTTTTTTTCTAAAGTTATATTGCCAATCAAAACAAAAAATCAGAGATACTCCTTAGTGGATGATCTCGGAATAAAAATGATTTTACTGAGATCATCTAATAAGGAGGATCTCTGATTTTTTTGTTTACTGATAGTAATACTAACAAGAAGTCCATGGCTATTAATTAAAATAAAATTTCTAGTCCGTATTTTTTACATTTCTAGAAACATAAAACTTTGAAAATGAGCACTTAAAAATAAAAATATTTAAAGATTTCAACACATGAAAAATCTTCCCAGAAACTGAATGAAATACTGTTTTTAAAACAAATTATTAAGACAATTCCATTTATGTGGTGTTGGAATCTTTATAAAACTATTTTTCTGCAAAGATGCATCGGCAATTAATCTTTATGGAAATGTAAAAATTTGTGACTTAAACATTTTTTTTTGAGTAAAATTTAGTCATGAATATATTGGTGGTTATTACAAAAAGAATAACATTTTCTCAGATTTTTTAAAAATAAAAGAAACCTATTCAGTATAAAAGTAAATAATTAATGAATATGTACTGAAATTTTCATTTAAATTGGATAATTCCCTGATTTTTGGTAATTTAAAAAAAGCACTGCCCTTCCTCACCATTTTTCCTCAAGGGTTTTTGGCCCTAGGTCAGGAAACTTTGAAATCGTCATATAGTAGAGAGGGGGGCCCCCATATCAAAGTTGGGGTTGGGTGAGGCTCTAGCACTGTCCCTGCAGAGAGTATCTCTATTGATGGTTTCAAAGGTCTTAGGTATATAAATGTTTTTTTTTTTCCTGGATTGTTTAACAGGGAAATTAAGACAGGAGATTATATATTGCAAAACTTTTTTTTTTTTTTTACCTTGGATCAAACAGTGACTAAGGGAGAAAAAATAATGTTCTTTTATCACTGTATCTTTTGACTTGCAAATATGTGAATGGAAAATAGTTGAAGATGATGACTGCAGTTTAAAAGAAATATCAAATAAATTTTTCATTAACAGTGATATAAAAAGAGTTGATTTCATGTTGTATTTACTGGGAAGGTATAGTGTGATAAGTTGGTTGATGATCTTTGTTAATTGATATGCAGGAGTGGGAATTTGCAGTATAATATGATGGAGAAGGTAGTTTGGTTTGTGTGTTTTTAAGCTATCTATATTAAAAATTGAAACCAAACATTAATAAAATTAATTATGAATACTGCATAAAGGTTTTAAAATGTGTACAATAGAGAGTTTAAAATATCAAGGTTTGCACTAAATAATTTTAATACTTATTTCTTAAAAAAATCTCAACACATCATCCTTAGTTATCTCTCCTGAATCGTTACTTAAGTGATCACGTACTCACTTCACAAGTAAAAAATTTAACTTTGAGATGAACACAGCAATTTTGTCTTTGAAAATGATGAACACTACAACATTTGTCTTGAAATAAACAACACACTGATGATGACATCATGCTGTGTTAAAAGTACTCAGAATAAGTAATATGTAACAACACGGCGATTTTCTCTCTTTCTTTAATAATGTCACCAAAAAGCTTGTCCATGAATATGAAAGGATTCAATTGAAAATAAGTAGACAAAACTTGTATAAATTATTCAACGAAACATGTCTCAATGAAAACATGCTGTCAAAATATATAATATATATATATGTATATATATATATATATATATATACCATGAACAGGAAACGTTGAGTCTTGGGCTTGCCCCAAATTGAGAACTGTGAGATGGAGTTTCTTTCTATATCTGAAGGAGATATACTCCCAAACGGAAACAGCATCATGTGCTTATGAGCTGTTAGTGGAGGCAGATTTAGCTTCAGCCTGAGCCAAACAAAAACCTTGTTCATTTGACTCCTATAAACTGAATGATGGACTGATCACTTTTGTCACTGTATGAAGTGACATCACTAAGCTTGACCAAAGAATATCCCTACAAAATCATAAATGCTGACATTAAGAATTTTAGAACATGTAAATTAGTTTGTAGTCAGAACATTTAAAATTTTGTATAAACTAGATTACAGTAACTGTAAAGACCTTTGCTTCTGTCTTTTGTAAGAGTGTGTGGTAATGAGTGTTACTAAACTGATACATATAAAATAACCTCATTACTTAAGCTGTATTCTTATGCATGTGTATTTATATATCATGTATACATGATAGAAAAAGAATTAAGAAGAGCATGTAATGTGTTGTCACACCTTGTTAACAGTAAAACACCAATAAACTGTGCTCTTACTCTTAATCCTCTACATCAAGGGGGAACATCGTGGTAAAAAAAGATTTCTTCTGAGAAATCAGTTAAGAAACTTTTTAAGAATATTTGCACTATTTAGTCTTCAAAAAAAATTATTAGTTTTGTTAATGGACATCAAATAAAGCTCAAGGAAGATGTAACACTGCAATCTTACAAAGTTTGCATTTGAATAAATGCATTCTCCAAAATATCAATTTTTCACAGAATATGAAACCACTTTAAAGCTAAACTGTTAAAATCCTTAGTTAATGTGTGTGTGTTTTTTACTTTGTTGACAGTGTTCCAGCAAGAATTTAAATTTTTACATTTAACATAAATTTAATTATAAAAATGAAAATTTTTAATTATAGAAATTGAAAAATTTTTAATTATAAAAACTGAAAATTTATGTATACTTTTGCTATTAACAGAAATAAATCATAATTTTAAGAATAATGCTTCATTGTGTTTCATTATTTAAGTCTATATTTGTGTCATTTCATGCTTTTTAGTTGCTTATTTTAAAATTTTATTCCAATATTTCAGTAGAATGACCAAACATTAGGCTAGATCTTCTATTTTATACATTTCTTCATGAATTTCTACATTAAATATTTCCTCAAAATTTTGCAAGAAAAATGCAAGATTTTTTCACATATAAATTGTAATATTAATGATTAATAGCCCTTAGGGAACTGTCATACGAAGTTTATCATCCCTTAAGGAACTCTCTTGGACTATGACACACTCCCTGCACACCACAAGGAAACAAAGGTGGACAATCTAAGTCTCTAAAATATCCTGCAAATTTGTTCATTACACCTTTCTTGACAACATAACTGTTATAGAAAGAAGAAAATTACCAGAATGTAAAAAAATTCTTAATAGCCATCAAAGCTAAATTTCTAACATTAAATGAAGCAAAACAATGTCTTCTGTATCCTCATTTAGTTTCCTTGGCTACTGGGTAGATAATAGGATAATTAAAACTGACCCAGAAAGATTTCAGCCACTCCAAGACTTACCCATGCCAACAATCCCTGAATTCCTTAAGGAATTAAGGGATTACTTAAGGAGAACAGTTTGTATGTTTGCATACTATGCTAAATGGATACCAAAGTTTCCCAACAGAATCCAACCACTAATTAAAAACAAGACTTTTCCACTGAATGCAACAGCTGCTAAAGCATTTGAAACTCTGAAGAAACAACTGGAGAATGGCACTTTGCAAAATATAGACGAAGACTTACCTTTTGTTGTTGAGTGGCAGTGGCAGTTGCTCTAAACCAGTAGAATTTATGTCATGAATCCTGCAGAAGATCAAATTACACTATCCTTCCATAGAAAAAGAAGCAACAGTAATAATTGAAGCTGTTAAGAAGTGGAATCATCTCCTTACAAGGCAACATTTTACCTTGATTACAGACCAATGTTCAGTGGCACTCATACTCAATAACCACAAAAGGACAAAAATTAAATACAATAAAATTTTAGAATGGCAAACTGAGCTGTCTGCTTTTAGTTAATCAATAAGATATTAGACCCGAAAAGACAATGTGCTCCTGACACACTTACTACATCATTTTGTGCTTCAGTGTCTTCATCAACCTTTGGTGATCTGCATCAAGGACTATGTCAACCTGGAATTATATGAATGCTTCATTTTGTTTATAGTAAGAATCTATCCTTTTCAACAGAAGTAAAGGAAACACATTCTTCATGTCAACTATGTACAGAACTCAAGCCAAGATTTTTTTTTCACATGGAAAATGGAACGATAATTAAAGCTACTCAACCAATGGAACTTAAGCATTGATTTTAAAGGTCCCCTACCTTCAACTTCAGGTAATGCTTGTGAATGAATATTCCAGATTTCCATTTGCTTTTCCCTGTCCAAATATGCATGCATTGACAGTAATAAAATATCTTGACAGGTTAATTACATTAACTATCTTTCCAGGTTATATCTACACTAATAGAGGCATTTCTTTTCTATCAAAAGAAATAAAGGCTTATCTATTAAATAAGGGCATTGCCACAAGCAAGACAACACCCTACCATCCCAGTTGTAATAGACAGGCTGAAAGATACAATGGTATCATCTGGAAGACTATTAAACTCACCCTTAAGTCAAAAAATCTGAATGATCATCAATGGGAGTCAGTACTCTCCAATACCCTACACTCCATTAGATCATTCCTATCAACTGCGACCAACTCCATCCCACATGAACAATTCTTTAGTTTCAAAAGATGATCTTCTTTCGGTACTTCTCTGCCAACTTGGTTAACAAGCCCTGGATCAATACTCCTTTGCTTGTTCATCAGAAACAAGAACAATCCTCTAGTGGATGAGGTTGAGCTGAATCAAATCCATCCTATGCACCATGATAGATGAGAATCAACAGTATCATTAAGGCATCTAGCACCATGTCCAGTATCAGGAGCAGAAAACATGTAATAAAGGAGCACTTTGAGGTCATCAGTGTAGAGTTTGGTTGTTTTAGTTAGAAATAATAAAACAATGCTTAGCAATAATGCATTTATTAACATTCATGTACAGCCAGTGGTTTTTAACATGCACCCTAACTAAAGTGAAGTGCCCCCAAGTATTACTATTCTAAAGGGTTCACTCACATCAAATATGTATAGGGAAGTAGTTCTCATGATACTGTTACATCCTCCTTATCAATAAAAGGGTATAATGGTTATTTGCTAAGCAAATCATTGTTCAAATGTTTGTTTTGCATCTGGGTGGCATGTGTATTTCATAGCCACTTCTAGTTGTATTATGTATTGAGGGTGTTGGGTTTTTATGATCTGAGGTGTTGTTTGTGTTGGTATGATATTTACTGAAAAAAATTAAAGTTTTTAAAATCACAATTTAAGAATATGTACTGTAAATTGCTGTTTACATTGCGGGAAGACAATTTTTTAAATAGAATATTTTTGCATCAAAGGCAAAATAAAGAAAAAACTGCATGCAAAAATCAATTTATAAGTTATTTAAATATAAAATCAAGTGTTTTTTTACAGAATGCCTTTTATTAGGTTCTCTTAGCCACTCTATATATTGGATAACAGATATACTGTAAATGAAAACCCACACATATGAAGAAATAGAACATTTAAGATCCATTTAATGAAACATCTTTTTTAGATTTGTAGTTTTTGTGATGAAAAACTTTAAACATCTATATAAGTTAAGATTTGGTAAAATAAACAAATTAGATGGATTTAAATTATAGAAAACTCATCACAAGACCATTCTATTAATCAATCAGTTTCAAATAAAATAAAAAAAATCTTTTTGTTGAAAATTATTAATAAGATATATCTGAACTGAGTGAATAACAACAAAATTAAATTTAATGAATTTATAATTTATGGAGAAAGATAAAACTTTTATAGCATTTCAAATATCAAATATATTACCAAATATATTATCAAATATCAAATTATTAATCTGAAAAGTTTCAACCTTTAAGCATATATAGTTATTAAGTTATTAGAACACACTTTAGAATTGAGCCAAGCATTTTTTTATTAAATATTCATGACATTTTATGGATACTATTATGTCCACATAGGGGCATAAATAAAAGTACAATGTATCATTAATCAGTCCAAGTAGGAGTCCATATCATAGTCTGAAAAACAGCTGGATGTAGCAATCTGAGTGAAAGTCAGTAAGAAATCTTTCTGTGCCTAGACCATTTCCTGTTGTATGAAAATTTTTTTCATAAGGAGCTGATCTAAAAAAAAAATTTTTTAATTTTTGTCTAGCAAAAAATCCAAACAATTTCTGGAAGATAAAAATTTGGGATTTATACTTTATTTATTCTTCTTTTCTTTTTCTTTTTCATTATGGATAAGTTTAATATTTTTACAAAATCAAATTTTCCTCCCCTACTTTCCACAGCTTTTGTTTTATTTTTTTCTATGAACCCCACAAAATATAGATACAGTCTTAAATTGAAAAAAAGGAAACAAACTGTTTCTATGATAAATCAGTTTTAATCTATTTTAAATTCAGTAAATTAGAATTTTCATATGTGTAAAAGACATCTTTATTTATATACATTTCCATCAGGTTGTTTGTAATATATCATTTATTAAGCATTTTGTAATATTGATTTGCTTTTTTTTCTTTGTTTTAGATATGCAGCTTAAATTATATTGATTCTGTATTTTTAGTATCCTTATTTTTTATGAGTTAAGCAGCATTTTATGATTGGGCATTGAAGTATGGTTAACATGACTCTTAGATCTATGCTCTTATTTTAAAAAATACATAAAAAATGTTATGGAATAGTCTCCTGTTTTTATGACATCTATATAATAAATGCAAAAATGTCAATTAAAGGGAAACAACTCTAATTGTTAAATGTCTGTGTGCATCACACTTTTTCGATTAAAGGGACACAACTCTAACTTTTAAATATCTCATCTTCTTCAAATGCAATTTGCTCATCCAGGATTGGAATTGAATTCTCAAATTGCAAATTTAGCTCTTTGTGGAATTGAAGACAAAGTGATTAACTTGGCTCAAAGAGATCTCAGCAATTTTGGTCTGTCAAATCCAAACAGAGAAACTGGACAAATTAACAAAGGAATTCTGAGAGAAACAAGATACAACATGGAAGAACTGTAGCAATGTGTTCAAAACAATGATTCCTTGTTGAACCAAGACTAACAGCAAGTGCATCAGAAGGCCCTTGGTGACATCAGCAACAACAATTCATGGATTTTCTTCTGGTAAAATTTTTGCAACTAACCTTCTGCAGTGAGACTCCAAAGAAAAGTTGCTCTAGCAGTATCTGGAATTGCTGTTACCCTGGAGTGTGTACAGCACATAGCACTGTTTATTGTTTGAAAAATATTGTTCAAGTTTATTAAAATTTAATATGTACTCAATGCGTGGCTTTTAAACTAGTTATTAATATTTGTGCTGAGGCATCTGTTATCATATCAGTTTTTGTATGTATTTATGAAGATTATTGTGAAATTGTTATCTATAGCATCACATTGTCATTTGTCGAATTTATTATATTTCTCACAATATCTAAAACATGACATCTTAGATAGCACTCTCATACTCAACATATTTTCCATCTACATTACATGATAAAATATAGCACAGGAAAATAAGTCTGTAATCCCTGGAGCTATTGTTCATGCACTATGTCTTTTTTAAAATGCCATGTTCCTTTAGGACATAGATGATTATGTCTTTCCGTAGCTTCTTTTTCTTTAATATATATAAATTCCTGTGACTACTTGAGTGGAAGATAGTGAAATGGTTTCCCACTGCTTTCTTTGTGGTTTTGAATTCAGAGTTGTCTCTTTTAATGCTTCAGAGTTCCATTTTCCATGTTAATAATCATTATTATGCTATATGCACTCCTTTCATCCAATTAGCATTCCATTTTAATATAGATGAAACTATCAGTTTGTCCCATATGAAATGTCATATTTTTTGTTTGCTGATTTTTTACAAAAACTGATAAAAGTTTATTGACGTAAGTCATTATTTTAGTATTTAGTAATCTCTTTGCTATTTTTGTTTTTGGTCATTGTTTCTACAAAAAAAAAACATTATTCATTTTCCCAGAAAATGATACCAATTAAACAGTGTCAATTGCTTATATTATATGTTTACAAATTAGGCTACAATTGCTCAGTGAACAATAATTTGGCATTTGTACTTGTGAAACAAGTATACAGAAAAGGTTCCAAACATTTCATTCAAGAGATAAGAGACTTGAAAATAAACCAAGAGGAAACCAGTCATAAATGACCAATTAAATACATTCAATCAAAACCAACTGTCAGAAAACTTTTACAACTTGGAAGAGATCTTAAGAGATCACATAAAAAAGAAACACCCTAGAGATAACCTAATTTTGCTCCATGAGAATTCTTTACACTTCATAGTCCATCATTCAAAAGTTATTAGAATTTAGTTTGTAGGTATTAGAATTTTAGTTAGTAGGTATAAAACAGGATCTTATCCTTAAAGTTGAATAAGGTGCAAAACAAACAAGACTCAACCACTATGTGAAATTTAAAACAACAAACATTTTTACAGTTCATAAAATAAAACAAATACAAAATTTATGTCTTATACAAAAACTAAAGCTGGATAACAAATCAAATATACAAGACAAAAAAAAGATTACACTTTTGAAAATGAAAAAAAAAAAAGCTTTGAGGAAGCAAGCAAAAAAAGAAGAAGCAAAAGAACAGCAAAAATACAAAAGTGCACAAACTGAATAGAGAAACATAAAACCGACTTTGTCTGGGACCTTTAATAATATTTTAAATGTCTTTCAGTTTTCTTTCTGCTTGGCTACCCACATGCTTCACTGGCGGCCTTTAATGATATTTAGGAAACTTTATTATGCTTTTGGTGAGCTTTCTTTTCATGGTCAGCAGCAGCATAGTAGGCTCCAAAATCTGTCTTTGTTCTTCCCTTTCATCATTGATGTTGTCCTTGTAAAATCCAAAACCTTTCATTTTCCTAACAGTGGCAGTGAAATCCCTGTAGCTACGCAGCTTTCTTTTACATCTGACATTGAAGTGATTTCTGTCCTTGAATACTTTCTAATCTTATCCACTGACCTGCCTCTTTTTATGCGAAAAAGTAGATTCCCAGAGACATTAATAACAAGTTTTAGATGGACATAAGACCATGTCTCTGATTGATTAGTAACTACAAAATATTTCTATACACAAAAGAAGCTTCTCTTAGTAACAAAGTAGTCAAAGCATTTGTATTGTTTATTTAGGTAAAAGATGAAAAGGATGGAATAATGGAATAAACAGCCTAGAGCTGTGCTGCAAGAAAGTCATAGAACAAAACATATTATTTTGATTAAATGAAAGTGCTTTTTTCTTGTCATTCATCAAAATGTGACATTTCACCTAATAAAACAGAATGGACATAACAAAAAGAAAGGTGTATTTTTTGAGAAAGAAATGTGATTTTTTGAGTGTATTATAAAAAGTATGCAGTCAAAAATGATAGTGTGGACTCTTCCAATATCCTCACCTTTTCTAACCTAAAAAAGGCACAGTCCACATCGTACGCCTACGTACAAAAAAACCTCAGCCAATAGAAATGGCGAGAATCGAATCAAGCAATTCCATTGGTCAATCGTTTTCTGAAACAGGAATTGCGCCAAAACGAAGTTGAGCTACCGTGGTGGATATATAAAGGAAAAGCAGACAGCCCCATTCAGTGGAAGCGGAGCAGCAGAGTAGCTGTAATTACCAACCTTCAAGATGTAACATTTCATTGACCCGCCTTAGTCATCGCTGCCCAGACGATAAAAGAAAATTACCAACCCATTCAGTCAGTCTAGCTAACTCACCGAAAGAATTGCCTAAATACTCCACTACGTTTTTCGAACCATAATTTTTCCGTTATTTTTCAAAGAACATTCACTGACTCACTTGAACATTCGATTTAACGGTTTTTGAAACTTTTTCACTTAATTTCTTATGCATATTGATTTATAATCATTACAAAAAAAATAAGAAATACGGAAAGCTTAATACAAATACAAAATACGATTAGGGTAGACTACTTTGACAAACTCTTTTGCAAAAAACTTTTTAATTTTATTATTACAATCTTTTGATACAAACAAGAAAATAGCAAACATTACGATACAAGAGACATTAACCATTTCAGCATACACATACTTAATTTACGACGCAAACTCATAATAATATTATTACACGAGTTTGAAAATGTTTAATGGTATGGATAAATCTTGTATTGTTTCTGATACGTTAAACAAAAAACGACGAGAAAACAATAGCATATTTAGGTCTTTACCATTGTATGTTTTCATATGTGAGTTCTTGAATATATAAATATACATAACTGTAAAAAATAGATTATTTACATATGGATTACTTAGGATCAGTCTGTGTACTATATAGATAGTGTACTATGTCTTAGTTTTTGTAAGTTAATTTTATCATGCTGCTCAAGCAGAAGAACACTATATGTGTGTGTGTGTGTGTGTGTGTGTATTGGGCATGACCTAAAACTAAATGTGACAATAAAATCTTGACTAGGAGGCAGAATTAGGGTACCATTGTTACCAATGAGTCATCTTAGTACTTGTCCCTCTCTCCCACCAACCAGAGTTATGGTTTTTTTTGCTTGATTGAATGGTTACTATGAATGAAAACAGAATAAGAGGAATTAGCATTGGGTAGAATTGGTTATTTATGTGTACGTGTGAATGAAACAAAAATGGTTACTTACCAAATTGAGAGTGTTGCCATATTTACTGTGAGAATGAAACAATTAATGCATTTGCTTCCTTTTTTATAGAAGACCACAGAATCTTGTGAACCAGAAGTTGTTCATGATTGAACTATAAAATTTCCAGTTAAATCACAGTGGCAGTTTCTTGCGCACATTATGAGAACAGTTATAGCTGATGGATGGTACACAAGTTGCTATCTGATCAGTATTGGATGTGGAGAGGGGGTATGATGTTGAAAGACCTGAAACCCCTAATGATCATCAGCTAAAAACATCTCTGATGATATGTGCCAGAGCATCAAACTAATGTATTTCTATATATATATATATATATATATATATATATATATATATATATATATATATATATATATATTAGATATGTTATTGTAACAAATAAAAAGTTACATAAATTGATAAAAATGTAATAAATAAGCAAAGTCTAGTAGAAGTGAGATAATCCCAAATTTTGAACTTGCAAGAATTACATTTAATGTTTCTACCAACAGTCAAAACTAATATAAATCAAAGATTTTGATTGGCTAATATAAATCAATCACTAGCTGTTCTGCCTCCCATGTATGTGTCTGTCTTGCATGTGTGCATACCTCAGCTAAATGCCATACAGCAAGTAAAACTCTGATGACAAAATCTTGTGCATCAGCAGGTTTATTAAAAGCCAAAAGTTATTTATTTGGCTGTCTTAATGTACACACATATATGAGACAGACATGTACATAGGAGGCAGAACAGAAAAATGGCAATGTTATCATAGGAGATAGATTTTGCAGGATAAGAAAATATGAACCACATACTTGAGCCTGTGCTTTATTAGGCTGGTTCTGGTGATAACTAAAGGGTAACAGGAAGTGGTTAAAAGAATTGACTAATCTAAAATGTACCTAAACTGAAAAGGGGACAAAGGGGGAAGTAAAATATTTTAGATATATTTCAGATATTTAATTGCCATAAGGTGTTTATGTAGCTGTTTCAAGGTACTCATGCATATAAGACAGATACATACACAAGAGGCAGAACACTAGCCTTCTAAAATACCTGATAACAGTTATAGATTTATACCAATTTCAAGAATTCTTCCCGCTTATGCCAAGATCATGTTGAAACACCAGTTCTTGTACAATCACAGAAATCAAGCCTGGTCAGTACCTACATGGGCTTCTACTTGGGAATACCAAGTGCTATAAGCTTGGAAGTGTGGGTGGTGTAATGAATAATGGATTGGAATTGGAAACTGGAGTGGAAAGTTCCATTGCTAATCATGTGTTAAATTCACTTATGTGCAAATACACTTGGAGAAGGTATGAATCCACCTCTTCTTTCCCCAGCTATGGATTAATTAGTAAGATGTGTATCAGTTAATCATTATTATCTCTAAAATATTCCTACAATCTAAAAATATTTTCTTGTTTTAAATAACTTGATAAGCTGTATAAGTTGATAAGCTGTAAAAAAACAAATCAATCAATCAAGAATTCTTCCTTTTTTAACTAGAAATAACCAAGTAGGTTAAGACAGATTTATTATAGAAATAGTGTTGTTTTCTTATGACAATATCTATGATTTTGGGGTTAATAGAAAAAAAATCAAAGAAAAGCTTAATGCTTCAATTAAAAACTAAAATAAAAGATTTCTTAAAGGAATCTTAAAGCTAAAAGGAATATTATGCTAAACATAACATCTTAACACTCATCACATTGGATGAAAAAGAAATCCAGCATAGCAACAGATGAACTTCACTTTATTCTCTGAGAAATACAAACTTGTATAACTGCAACTTCATCCACAACAAGAACACAGTAATGGAAGTAAAAAATTGCAAGTAATTTTCTTTATTTAATTTTCCTCCCATTTTCACCACACTCATTTCTCGTTGCATGAGCTGATAGTTGTTGGCCTTGTTTTGATGGTCAAATGAAAGCATCTACTACTGATATATGGAAGTTAATCTTTTGTCTGACAGCAAATGAGAGAAAGAAAAACTGATCCTTCATATGCCTAAAACAAAGAATAAAACATTGTTGAGCAAATTTGAATATAATTTAGTAACAATTAAGTAAAAGAGGAAATGTGTTCTCAGAAAGATTAAAGAATGTATGTAAAATGTCTAGAGAAATAAAGTGTGGGAAAACAAATATCTTTGCACAGATGTTGGTGTGAATCCCTTACAGGTGGTACATGCTCTTCAGGTGCTGAGTATAGACTGACTGTTACGTAATTTAAATTTTAATAAAAATATCTGCAATATTAGTGCAGTCATATATTATACAGGGATTACAGTTTTTTTAATTTCAAAAATTTATATTTGGCATTTAAAATAATCGAGATTTATAAATATACTAGCAGTAGAGCCTGGCGTTGCCTGGGGATATAACAGTAAGAGATAGATCAAGTATCCACCCTCATAAAGACTGAAAAATAAAATTGACAAAGATTATTGTTTAAGGTTGACGGACACGCATGTCTTAATTAGTTTTTTTTTTTTTTTTACGAATTGGTCAAACCCAAACTCAAACAAAAACATTGTTTTCAATCATTATGAGTCTACCGATTGAATAGAATTTTATTATGAACAATTGTCTTGTAAATGGAATTTTTAAAGCATTCTGAATGTAAAATAAAGAAAAAAAAAAAGACAATAAGAAACACTACATGCCAAAAAAAAAAAAAAGAAGTGAAGTTTTGTTGAAATCGGTTGAAAAATGTAGGTAGCCTTTCTGTAATCTTTTAGTTTTACAATTTATGATTTTTACTTATTGAATACAGTAAAAAAATTGCATATTTTGCTTGTGGTGATTCATAATTAGAATTTGATTTGAATATATTTTCCACTGTTGTTTCTAGTACAAAAAATATTAACTTTATTTGGGTTTATTAATTATGATCTAACAAATCTTATTCATTTAGTAGCCTTCTGTAATATATAATAATCTTTTATAATTTATGATTTTTACTTATTGAATACAGTAAAAAAATTGGACATCATGTGTATTTAAAGTAGTTTCCGTTCGTTATTATTTTTAGTTAGGACTTGTGTATGTTTAGATTTCATTATCTTTCCCTAAAGATAAAGAATTTATTCTGATGTTTGTATTCGTACAATCAGTATAGATCGTTAGATTATTGTTTAAGGTTGACGGAAATGCATGTCTTAATTATTTTTTTTTTTAGGAATTGGTCAAACCCAAACTCAAACAAAAACATTGTTTTCAATCGTTATGAGTCTCTTGATTGAATAGAATTTTATAAACAATTGTCTTGTAAATGGAATTTTTAAAGCATTCTGAATGTTAAAAATAAAGAAAAAAGTGTGCAAGAGAATAAGAAACACTACCTGCCAAAAAAAAAAAGTGAAGTTTTGTTTTATCGGCTGAAAAATATAGGAAATCCGCTCCCATATTTAAAGGAACCCACACACACACAAACAACCCGATTTTCACAATGTCTCTTAATCGTGTTTTCAAATTGATTTTGTGCAAAAACAATTATATTTTTCCCATTTTTGGCACTGTTAGAACCACCACAAGGTAATTTTATGTAGTCCTGTGAAGTTTTGTTGAAATCAGTTGAAAATTGTAGGAAACCGATCCAATATATAAATGTTACAGACACACACACACACACACACACACACACACACACACACACACACACACACACACACAACTGCGTTTTACAATAAGTAAGATGTAAAAAAAGGATTACTTTAGAGCTGTGAATATTAAATTTTCATATTAAGCATAAAAGGAGATTACTGGTTCTTTAAAAAAAAACATAATTTACATTAAAAATTAATTGGGATCAATGTATTTCAGTACATATTTATTTTTATGCTGACATGTAACCATCAATTCATTTATCTTGTTTAATAATCTAGGGTTATTTTATTTTTTCACCAAGGTATAAATTACATCTATCACATTTCCCATTGTAAGATTTGGTTTTAGTTACAATAATCCATATAATAATGGGTGTATTACTACCATTCCTTAATTGCCAGAAATGTTTTGAGAGAGCAGTGCTGTTAATGAATTTTATATTGCCTAAAGTCATTGACATTCTACTACTGTAGAAACAAAATTTTCAAGAATTTTCAGTGGAACCCAAATAAAATTTGACATCATTACCGGAACTGGCTCAGTATACAATATTATCGGTCATACATTGGTAGTTTAAGGGACCAGGGACTGTGCATCTTACTCCCAAAACCCCGACCTGGCTCATTTTTTGGGGCCCCATTGTGGCTGCTGACATTTTTTTCTTCAGTACTGTTTTTATGGCCATCCACCATTTTTTTCATTATTTTTAAACTGATGTTACATTGTCAGTCATTAACTAATAATATACATTGTATGGCCGGTGTGGTGTATACTATGCAGGAACCCCCAACAAGGTTGGAGCTCCAAAAAGGTTAACTAGTTTCAACAATGTTTTTTTTGCTTTTTCTACTTTTTCCTTTTATTCTACATAAGTTATATTATCAATCATCAACTATAATAATCGACAGGGCCGGTACTTACTATTCCGAACATCTCAACTATATTGGGTTTCATGCTTACTGGGGAGGAGGGGGTAATAATGATGGGGGTGATAATTTCAGTAGCACTTATTTTTTTAAGTTGTAATTTTCTTTCTGAACAGTTCTTTTAAATCACTTAATAGGGTAATATATCTCAGTTATAATCATTTTTTTTTCTGAGATCATCCACTAAGGAGGATCTCTGAAATTTTTTCTTTTTAGTAATACCTAATAATTAAAGTAAAATTTCTAGTCCCTATTTTTTGCGTTTCTAGAAAGAAACTGAGAAAATGATCACTTAAAAAATAAAAATGTTTAAAGATTTCAACTCATGAAAAATTCTCCTGAAAAATGAATCATTGTTTTTAAAACAAATTTTTAAGACAATCCCATTTGTATTGTGTTGGAATCTTTGTAAAACTATTTTTTCTGTGGAAATGTGTCAGCGATTAATCTTTCTGGAAATATAAAAATTTGAGGCTCAAACATTCTTTTGGGTAAAATTTAGTCATGAAAATATTGGTGGTTATTACAAAAAAAATAACATTTTCTCAGATATTTTGAAAATAAAAAACCTATTCATTATAAAAGACATAATTCATGAATATGTGCTAAAATTTTTATTTAAATTGGATAATTCCCTAATCTTTGGTAATTTAAAAAAAGCACTGGTCTTCCCCACCCTATTTTGCTTTGAGGGTTTGTGCCCAGCGTTGGGAAACTGTGAAATTGACATGTAGTAGAGAGGCTGAGACCCTAGCACTGGCCATGTAAGGGACAGATCATTTTTTTTCAGCAGTTGCATTTATTTTTAAAAAATTAACATTGTTGGATATGTACTCATTTAATATAATATTGTTACATTGAGATATAAATTTATCAATGCTACTAATGCAGTTATAGCTGAACTTAACATTATTTTTGTTAAAAATCATTTTTAGGTGAATGATTAAAGGGCTTATGAATTAAATTTAGGAAAATTCTTCCAATATTCGTTTGAACATTATGATTAAAAGATGGATTAAACCATATTATGTTATGCCTAGTGTTTCTGTTTATTTTTTACCTTTTTTATTTTTTTCTAAATACTCTAAATTTACTTTATGGCTACTTAGTTCTAAAGCTTTTATATATTTAATTTTATTATGAAATATTTCCTTATTGCTGAAGTTAGTAGATAATCTAACTTGAACTGATTTATGTAAATTATCTAGAATGTGGTTTGAATCTTTACTGGTGTGTCTATGGTTATATAGGTCTTTGGTATATGGTTTGTTGTGCTACCAGTAAGGGATAATATGTATATTTATTAATATATACTTAATAGCTCTGTTATGTTACACAAGCACTGTTTTATTAACACCAACACTATATGTGCGATATATTATATTTATTTATATGTACATTTATGTGTGCGTATTTAGGCAGCATATCTTCATTCAAACATGTTTCGCTGAATAGTCTGGACATATTATGTATATTTATTTTTATAATGATCCTTTCTAATTCTCTAATCAATTTCTTGATACTACTTAGATTGCTCGGACTATCATCCTCATCTTTGTTGCCATATTTATCACAACGTTTTGGCTGTTGTATGCTCTGGCCTTCTTCAGGTGAACCCTTTATTTTGTTCGCTGGGGTAGACTGTTCTAGTTCCATGTGCCATGTCTAATGGATGTCAGTTATCTCCTGTTAATTCCCCTTTCCAAGTTTTCCACTGCTTTAACCAGGTATTGAACTCACACTCTTTGGGTCCTGTCACTGGATCTAACTAACCACTTTATCCACTGTGCCATCTTCATGTTGAGATGAAATTCATTAGGAACATGCTGTAGATTTTTTCCCTTTCCTAAGTACTTTTGGTCTCCTCGGAGATCATCTTCAGAGGTGAATTGTTAAGACAAAACTTAATGTAACTGTGATTATTGTGATTTTTGTAAACACATGTGATTGAACTATGTTATAATTATTTTAAAATTAACCATTGTGGCTATGGGTTTTTTTCTAAACAAGTGTCCACAATGTAAGGGGGTAACCAGAGATGGTAAAAATGCAAATGCATTAAATGTTGATTAAATACATTTTAAAACATTGCTATTATACTCATAATAAATTTTGTTCACTGTTGGTTGGTTGATTTTGATATAGAGGGCCTCAAGAATTTGTAGTTTTTGTTCATTATTTTCATAGTATTGATGTTCTCAACAAGTATTTACCTGTATTGTGAAGGAAGACAGGAATGTGTCTTTAAATGTTGTGTGATATAACTTGTATCTGAGATATGGAGTGTAAGATGTCTTGATAATATATATATATATATATATATATACATATATATATACTTTAAAAATCAGGAGATTAGTTGAATCTGCTACCTTGGTTTCAACCTTATGGTATCCTCAGGTGATTTTTATTAATTGACCTCTCAATACTTTATTTTAAAATATATATATATGGGCATGAATTTATGCATGTATATTTATAGATAGAAGTAACTCACTTTTTTTTCTGTGGTAGTTGGAAGTTCAGGCAAAAATTATATCCCGTTTGGGTCAATGTCTCTATATGTCATCAGTGCCAATGTGAAAAAGGCTTCCTTCAGAGTTTTGCGAGTAAGTGAAGTGCCACGTGTGATCCTGTGTGTGATTGCTATGAATACTCTTGTGCATACAGCTGTGTGCTTGCTGTGAGTCGTGTTGTGTGTGCTGCTGTATGTGCTGCTGTGTGTGCTTGGTGTGAGTTGTCATGAGTGGCTTTTGATCCATTCTTATATAGCCTGGAAAGCTCCAAATAAAAGCAAAAATTTAATATTTTTTGTCATGTTATCATTGGTTGAGAAGAGTCATGACGTGTGCTTACTACAACATCCATGTGAGGGTGAAAACAAGTCTACTTTTACATTTCTATTTTTAGACTCGATAAAATTTTAGTTGCAGAGGGGATTTGAAAATGTATTTTTATTTATTTTCATGTATTTTCTAAATCTCAACAGACTCTTAAACATAAAATAATATATTCTGCTTCGATCCACTTGTTTTGCTGTCAATACAGGTTAACATGTATCTGTAAGGAGTATTGTAGGTTTCATAGCATCTCCTAGTCACAGGAAAAGGACCAATTAAATCTAAATGAACTATATTGATTTGATCAGTTTACATGATTATAGTTTTAATTCCTGGGTGTGATATTGTGTAGACATTATCAAAAATAGATTTTTGTAATTCCCCTGGTATATATAGTCTGGGAACACCAATAGCATTATCACAGTATATGAAACTGTTACCAAGAAAATTGAATTTTTTTAAGTCTGGAAATTTTTGTAACTCAGGGTCCTTGAGTTATGTAGCAGATTTCATGTCATGGTCATCAAATATGTTGTGCACATATATATAATATTGACTTCATTTGCAAAGTAAATGGATATGCAGCAACATAAACATATAAAAAGTTCAAATAAAACACAGAAGTCTTTGTATAAAAACACTTGAATGTATATAATATATATTTATATTGTTAATATAAAGTAGGCATATAGTTATTTACAATTGCTTGCGTACCAAAAGAACAATGTGTAATTTTTGTACTTATCTTTGCGGATTTTTCATGAGACCAAAAACACACATCCGCTTATCTTGCTGGTTAGAGCTAAAAGAGGCTGTTTATTTTACGCGGCTAGTGATGTCTTGCGCAGTTCTCGTTAGGTCACATGACTGTTTTTTTTTATTCTTGTGATTTTAGCTTTTTATTTTAGTCAAAGGAAGATAAATTTTTGTCTCTCATAAGCTTAGTCTGGCACAAGTATGGGGCACTCAGTGAGAATCAAATTCACATCAGTAATGTCTATGAGACAATCTTTCTCCAAATTTCATAGTGAGGTACTTAT